>JASGXE010006633.1:0-30910 GCA_030068105.1 Sinentomon sp. SZTP_YWyxl | reverse complement strand
GATGTGAACCGGATGTGAACCCGGATGTTCAAGGTCATTGACCCGGATGTTCAAGGTCATTGACCCGGATGTGAACCCGGATGTGACCCGGATGTTCAAGGTCATTGACCCACGCGGGTGGCTGGGTAGCGGGGAACCCCATGTACGATCGTGAGGATGACGTCATCGTGGCGCATTTGCCCCTGAAAGTATGCAATTTGCCCCTGAAAGTTATGCAACCCGGATGTGACGTCATCGATGACGTCATCGATGACGTCATCGATGACGTCATCGCTGTTGTCAACCTACTGCTTCGCACTTGCCAGCGCATGCAACCTATTTTTCGCATTGCATGAAGGAATACGTTTTGCGGCGCATGCTTGATGGGTAATTACATTGCCCCGTGTTTTAAAATTCCGATAAAAATCTCCAATGGCCCGTCAATTACTGAACACTCCGTACAGCCGCTTTATCCCTGAAAATTTGCAAATTAACCGCAAATAAAGGATTATTTGAATTTGAATTTGAATTTGAATTTGAAAAAGATGTGAGCTAAGAATGCTCCTAAGTGTGCTCAGAGTGAATTCAGAATCCTTTCAACAATGATAACTCGATCGAAAACTTCATTCTCGGCATAGAAATTAAAGGTTTTCTGTGTGTTTAAATGGAAGAGTGTGAAGCATTCTCAGTTCATATCTTCAAGTGGAATGAGCTGTACGTTACGAGCTCAACCCGTTTATCACGATTTGACGATATGAGCCGACACAAAAAATTGACTCTTTCTCATGCCTTTACACACATTCCTTAACACATACAGAGTAATTCAAAAGTCGTAGATCAGATGCGGTTGTACCTGAGGCCTTCCAATATTAGATTCCTGTTGTGGAACATTGTGGATTTGTTGTGGCCCAAAGGAAGAAATTTTGGGGCTGAAGCCTAACAGTTCCCCACGGCAAACAATATCCGCAACAACGATTTTTCTATGCAAGAAGTCTCAGCTCATATAATGCCAATTGGTCTTAAGTGTTGCCAAAGACAAAACGAGTCAAAGTTTGTTGAACATCGAACACTCATCTGTTAAGTGACTTTTGAAGTCTTGATTCTTGTTGCTTCACTTTTTTGTTTTTCAGAAGTGGATTGGAAAAAATGAAAGCGTCCATGATGGGAGGGAATGCTCCCTCGGTCACATTTTTTCTTTTCCTCCCAAAACATGAGAGGTGAGACATCACTGACCACCAAGCGTGTTCAACTCTCCACTGCTTGCATCTTCTCGTTCAGCAGAGCAGCATGGCGTGCTCTCTCCTACCCCGTCCTGACCTCCTCATGGACGTTCTCGCGGCGGGCAGAAGAGCGCGCTGTTTGAATGGATCCAGACTGGGACTGGAGAATGACGAAGCGGCGACTAAATTGGTCATAACTGTCACCGTTTTTGTCCAAAAACCAGGAATTTTTTTAGGAAGTGGTCCTTGCCATAAGCCCCAAACATCCCGTTGTTTCATTAGCGCTTCCGCTTCATGCAGCCTTTGGCTGCGTCAGAAAAACGGCATCACGGCAATTATTTGGTCCGAGTCTCCTCTCTGCCCGCCGCCAAAACCCAACAGAGGAACAGAGATGCCAGGTCGCTGCGCTTCTTCATTGCTGTTCAGTTTGAATGGAGATCACTGCTGACCACCGAGAAAATTCTCAACAAAAATGATTATTGAATCGCAATATATCAAGGCCAATTTGTGGGGCCTTGCTTGACTACCACTTAGTTCGACTGAGGTGCAAAGAAGTTGGATTGAATTGCGCCTTTGGTGCGAAAGCGGGCGAAACTGTCGTCCGCGACAATGAATGGGTGATATCCTGCGAGTGAGAAAATTTTCGACAAAGGCTTTGAATAGTCCATGTCATTGAGGAATTTTCGCGCAAATTCTTCGCACCTTTCACGTCTCCAACGCGGCAACAATGCAATTCCTAAAGACGCGTTAAAATCTTTACATCACTACCGACACATCATTTTTGGCAACCATTGTCGTTCTCTGAATGGATTTTTCTGGCCTTTACAAAGAGACCCATTTATCATGGAAGTCATTGCAACTCTCTTTTGAGTTTGACTCCGTTTTTCGGTGGCCCGACACCTTCAATCGATGGCAAAAAGACACAAAAGATCATCTTGCTGTCCTGTGAGTCTGCAGGCAGTGTGGCCGCACCACCCCCAAGACCCAGGGAGACCCCCGAAGCAGATTCCTAGTGCTGGGGGCAAAATATCGACATCAAAATCGGGAGTGTCGCAATTCATTCGTAATTTTTTTCTGGGCAAGCTCAGAAGAAGAAGAAAAATGGAAAAACGATTGAAAATGGAAAAATTGACGGGGAGAGGGAGCTTTTGCTGGGTGTATGCAACCCCCGCAAGGCCGATATGTGTTGCCCGCCGGACAACGACACAATGCACCCTCACAAAACTGGTTCCTTGCACTGCATCAGTGCATCTTGGGAAGAGAAAGGAAATCTACAAAACCTTGCCAATGTGTCATACAGAAGTGACTTTAAAATTATCATTTAGCCAAGGAATTTAGCTGCAAACTAACAACTATTCTCAAAGAACTTTATGAAAAAGATTACATCTCTGTTCGAGTTTCTTCTTCCGAATTCCGAATCCCTGAGGAACTAATTTCGAGGAACTAATTTTTGGGACATTTTGGTTTGCGGTTTTTTTTCTTAAATTGATAAAAAAAAAAACAAGATTAAAAGGTTCGCTTCCAGGGAAGCCATGGTTTTGTCCTTTGCAGTGTAGTAACTTTGGAAGTTATTTCCAGCACAATTGTAAAAACTGCATAACCAGTAAGTTTGGCAAAATGATCCAATTAAAAGTGCTATATGTGAAAGTCATATTTGTTCCCTATCCATTGCTGCTAGCGCGTCTCTAATTGGTTGAAGGGAAATTCCAGCGAATTTCAACATTTGAAATTTGTGTATGGGTAGGTACCCTTGGAAAAAGGTCAGGGGTAGCTTTGGCCGAAGGCTACTGGGTTAACCTACCCTCTTGAGCATCTCTGGTTGCAGTGAACGTTGAACGGCCGTGTACCAAATTTCCACTCACATCCATCAGCGCTACAACACGGCAGTCAATTTACCAGATGGAAGAACGCTTCCCAGAATAATGGAAATGGAATAGCGTTGTAATTAGAAATTAAAGTTTCGCAACACCAATCTATCCATCGAATTGCCTGCCGATTTGAAGCTGAGTGTGAATGCTAATGGTGAGGCAGGCTAATGGTGAAGGTATAAAATCAGCCGCAGAATTTCGGAAGCTTTGATTCAAGTCGAAAACCCAATTGAATCGATTTTTGGGAAAAGGCCACAATTCCATTCATATCGTGTGGTTGTGGGATGACAGGAAAAACTTTGCCATTTTCCATGGAATGATGCTGAAACGTACTCGTATGCACCAACCGCAATATTGTCCACCTCTTGGCTTTTTGTCACAGAAAGGTGAATGGAATGCACCTAACAATGCCGATGCAAATTGCAACAAGACTGCATGACCTCGAGACCGCCAAAAATGGAATTGTGCCCTTTTTCCAAAAATCGATTCAATTGATGTTGCCATGGAAACCGTTTTTGTTTGTTTTGCGACTGACGGATGATGTGAAAAGATGCAGAATAAACCGAAATGAGAGATCGAATTGCTTCCACGGGTTAAACGCAATATACGGGGGGGACTATCGAATTCTTTATTCTTTATTCTTTATTCTTTCAATCAATACGACTGCGAGGTGGCAGAAGAATCACAAGTACATACACAAAGTAAAAAATGTCGATCAAAAAGGAACCTGGCGACAACCAAAAATTCAGAAGCAAACAATCAACTCAAAACAACACACAATGCAAAAATAAGAATCAGGATTGGACAGCAACTTGCGATGGCAACAGCCCAGAACTAACAAGATATTTTTTGATCATGGAAGAGTCTGAAGGAAGGGAGTTCCAATCGCGAATTGTGCGGGGAAAAAAAGAGTTATGGTACGTACTTAAAGAACAGATAGGGTGGTTAAAACAAGCACCGTTGTCCGTTCTCCTTTGAACTGGCTTACGCACATAAACGGAAGGGAGAGGAAGCAGAACCTCTTCGGAAACAATTTGACGAAAAAGTTCCAAGCGATGGCACTGCCGGCGTTGCTGCAGGTTTGGTAGACCCAGTTCTTCCAAAAGCGCAGTTACGCTATGATTTCGATCGTAAATTCCAGTTATAGCTCTGGCAGCCCGACGTTGGACTCTTTCCAAGGTATGAATTTCACCAGCCAAAAAAGGATCCCAAAGTGCGCAGGCGTATTCAAGAATTGGGATAACTAGAGTTTTAAAAGCCCTCAACTTGACAGTAATGGTAGCATGTCTCAGGTTACGGATTAGGAAGCCAAGTGACCTACAAGCTTTAGCAATTGTATAATTAATATGCAGTTGCCATCGCAGATCACTGGAAAAAATACAACCGAGATATTTGTAGCTAGAGACAGACTCAAGAGCCGTACCATTGAGCTTATAAATTGTCTGATTAATGATGGTCGGTATACGTTGCCGAGAGAAGACGAGTGATTTACATTTATCAACATTTAGGTTCATTTTCCATTTAGCACACCAAGTTTCGATCATATTGAGATCGTTTTGTAAAGACTCACAGCTCTTAGGACCGTCGACCCGACAATAGAGAACCACGTCATCGGCAAAGAGACGGATAGAACTAGCGAGACCCTCAGAAATATCGTTTATGTACACTAGAAAAAGTAGCGGCCCCAAAACATGCCCTGAGGTACCCCAGAAGTCACTTCAAGACTCGCCGACTTTACTCCAGAAACAGACACATAGTGGGAGCGCCCCTCCAAAAATGAACAAAGAAGGTTTATCAGGCAAGAGGGCACATTTAGCCTCGTCAATTTCAGGATTAGTAGCTCATGGGGAATTACGTCAAGCGCTTTTCCGAAATCAAGGAAAACTGCATGAACAGGAATCTTCTCATCGATTGAACGTAGAATGTCGTCAGCAAGCGAAATTACCTGCAGTTCGCAAGATAAACCTCTGCGAAAACCAAATTGATTACAATGAAAAAAGTTAACAGATTCTAAGAAATTTAAAAGTTGACTTTGCAAAATTCGTTCAACAAGCTTCGAACACAAACACGTCAAAGAGATCGGGCGGTATCCCGCAACAACACTACAGTCTGCTCCTCTTTTAGCGACAGGAATAACATTTGCCTGTTTCCAATCTGACGGGAATTCGCCCGACACAAACATTTTTTTCCCGTTTTACGCCAACGGGAATTTGCGACCCGCCTCTGCCTCAAAAGTTTTTTTAATGAATGATTGACCCAAGGAAGATTATTTTTCTCCCTCATTTTTTTGATAGGGACAAAATTTAGACAAGTCAATAACAACATTTTGAGCAGTGACCGAGCATCGTCCAGAGAGATATCAGAAACCTTCTGTCTAAAGCCAAGGAAAATTTCCGAAGCATAATCCACATGAATGGCCAATTTGCCTGGCTATAAAGTGCATAAAAAGTGGCCACCTTCTTTGGGGTTTGTTGCAACAACAGATTGCCCGGCCATGTCATTTTCACGCCTCATGGTCGGATATTCCGGGAACGACATTAACTTGTAGATTCATTTGACAGTTGGTAAGGACAAGATCAAGTGCGTGCCTAGACGCCCCACGGTTATAAGTGGGATTACTTACCATCTGCCTGAGGGAAAATGTTTGCAAAAGACGCGATAAGAACCTATCGTTTTGAGTTAAACTACTAGCAGATGACAAAGTTAATGAATTTGGGGCATTAAAGTCGCCACACAGAAAAAATATTACATCTTCAGTCAAAATTGAAGCAACAGAATCATAAATGTTATTAAAAATTGGATTCTCTTTAGAGAGACCAGGTGGAATGTATACACAACCTATCACCACTACCGTGCCCCGGCCAACTTTGAAACGGCACCAGACCACTTCAGCAGGATTTTGTTCAGGAAGGCCTGACGGCTGGGGAGAACTACCTAGAGACTTATGGACACCGAGGACCACACCACCACCTCTTTGTCCCCCGACCCTATCAGCTCTATAAATGTCAAATGAAGGTGGGAAAATCTCAGATGAGCCAATGTTAAGATTTAGCCAAGTTTCCGCCAAACAAAAAATGGAGGAATTATGCTCATTTAAGAAATCACGGAAAAGCACTCTCTTTTCCACGGAGCATATGCTCTGGCAATTAATGACAACCAAAGACCTGGGATACGAAATTGTTAATGGCGATTTTGCAATCCCAACAAAACCAGGATCACCAGCTTTGGTACCAGCAAGCATTTTTACAAAATTTTCAGAGCTTCCCTCGTGAGGGGCTGAAACAGAAACTAACCCAGTTGGAGGCAAAAATGGAGCAGATGCATGCGAAAAAGTAACCTGTGCAGGACAAGAATAAGAAGTGGCGGGGTCTGTTGCAAATGTACTTAATAATGGTTTCACAGTACAGCGACGAAATTTAGAATTTTTAAAATTGCATCTTGTCACCACCGAAGTTGGGTTCCTCGAAACGGATACCCATTTTTTGATCATTATAAGACAAAAGAAAATTGAATGAATAAGCTAACTCTTGAAGGCCGATTTCCGTGAGGTGGCAGCCGTCTCTCTTCAACCAGGACCGATGGAAGTCATAGTTTATGTCCGAGAACATCAATTGTCTGGACTGGCAGAACTTCCAGAGATCAGTTGATGTCGTAAATTACGTCGCATGGTATGTCGGCACGTTTGACTATGCCCGAAAACCGATTCTTTTGAGATTTGGAGCACTGGCCTTCAGAACACTTACGAGATCAGCGTAATCACATAACAGGATCTCAACACCGGAGAAGTGGCGCAAGTCATTTGTTCCCGCATGAACAATGACGGTTTCAATTTTCTCCAGCAACGAAGCTGAAGAGAGCACAAACGATGCTATCTGCCCAACTCGCGCACCAGGCAGGGATAGCACACTGACACCGGAGCGCCGGATTCGCTTGCCCAGACCGCGCACCAGCGAATCGCCCAAAATAAGGATTTTATCCTTTGGCGATCCCGTAAGATGCTGTCGTCTGGGGCGATATGGCTTTGAATCACCATGTCGATCTAGATGCCCAGATGCCGCACCACGGCCATTTGAGCTTTGCATTTGACTCGTAGTGGTAGTTTGGGCAGCCGGGAATTTCGGAGTGAAGGCAGGGTGATGCACTGGTCCGTGAGACTCCAGCCTATTTGGTAGACTGCGGGGTGAGTGATTGGCACGGTTCCGATTAGCAGTCGGCGAGTGAGAAATGAGAGAGACAGCTTCAGGTCGGATCGTCCTCCCGAGGAAAGGTTGGGGTCGCCTTGCTCATGTGACGGCTGGCCTGCTGTTGAATGAAGCCAGAAGACACTGAAGTCACTGTGCAATTTTCGAGAGATTTTGGAGGGCTTGATAGAGGAGAGTTTCGACTGACCTGCTGCTGAGTAAAACCAGAGGTGATTGAGGCTAATCCGCAAACATCTGGGGCTTGCGGAGGATATGACTGAAGAGGGTTTTTGAAGGCAAAGTTTGTGGAGAAAGGGAGTGGTGGAGGTGGCGATGAAAACGGATGTCCTCGAACCAGCGACACTGCAGATGATATCACGGGAATTTCGAAGACAGAATTTGATGTAACAACAGCTGAAGCACAGGTGTCATCATTTAAAAGCATTTCGTCCATCCTTCTGCCATTGGCTTGAGCAAAAGGAGGAAGAGGAGGAGACATGACAGCTCTTAGCGACGGATAAAAGGGCGGGACTGTAGGTGAGAGTTTCTTTGACTGGCCGTGACTGGGAACCTCTGGGTTGGAATCAGCACAGAAACTCGACGTGGCGCACGGTACAGAGTCTGGTGTCAACGACGATGAAGTGGAAGGAAATGCCAAATTGGGTGGGGCAACGTCAGATTCACCCAGGTTCATGTCTTTCGACACGACATTGGCATTTGACTCTTCAGGAACTGATGGCACTGAGCCGAAACTATTGGCAGAAGGAACGGCTGCAGTCGTCGACGTCGAACACTGTTCGCAGCCAGGTGTCAGCTGCGATGAAGTGCATGGATTTTGAGATTCAGCTGGAACGATACTGGGAGCAGCCTCTTTCACGGCAGTTGACCCAGCGATGTCATTTGATCGACCATCAGCAGCATTCATCACAGTCGAATGTCCGCCATCAACAGCAGGAGCGGTTGCAGTCCTGTTTGTTGTGTTTGTTGGTTCATCTGCAGGACCAGTTGGGGTCGTCACGGAGATTGGGGCCTTGCTTTGGTCAAGTTTTTCCTCAATTACCGTCACTCGAGAAGATAAGGCGGTGATGTCTTTGACTGACTTGATCAGCTGGACGCGGCATGGACTGCAGCACCCGAAGGGAATTTCCTCAGCATGAATGTTTATGCAGGTCTGATGGAACCACTTTTGGCAGCCATCGAGGAGCAAACAGCACTCAATCATGCTGCCTCCGGCTTGGCTATTTTTGCCACCAAACGCGCAAGCGTTGGTACAGTTCTTGGTCTTTTTGCCCTTTTGGGCAGCCTGCTTCACCATGATTGCGGAAGTTTGTGAGGAATCAAGAACACACTGTCACTCACATTAGCGGTTTTTCCCATCGCGGGAAACACAATCAGTTTTTCCCGTCGCGGGAATTTCGAGTCTTGGGATGGTTTTCCATGGAGTTTCTTTCAAAATGTCGAAGGCAATGCAGTCGAGACATGAATTCAGGAGGTGCCTCTCCACTCCGGTTCGAAACAGGCGGCAGGAGTGGGTGCCGGTGTTGTTGTGATCTCTCCGTCTGCTATCCCGCTCCAACAGGCGGAACCGGTGGGTGGAGTGAGGTATAGATGGCATGCAGCGGCAAGAGAACACCTGAAGCCGCTGTTGCTGTTCTGTTGCAAACAGGAAAAATGGCGGATGTTTGAATGAATGAACTGATTTTCAAGTTCGAAAGCGTTCCTTGGGAGCTGAAGTTTGCTTGCAAACTGCGAAGTTTGTTTGCAACAAAATCTGTCCAATTCAGCAAACACTTCGATTTATGGAACGGAAGTCTTGTTTGAGCTGCAGGAACAGAAGCCAAACAGTCCTGTCACACGGCATTTTCTGCCGGTTTTGTATCCTTGAAGAAACAAGCACAACAAAAATGCAGTTCTGTGTGCCAACAAGGAAAATACTCCGCCGAAATCAGAAACAGAGAAAGAGACTGACCAGATCGGAACTGATGTCTGTCTATTTAAAGAACGATGATATCGAAAAATGAGCCAAGATGATCAGCCATTGATGGATGAAACAGCAACACACCTCCACCAAGGACGACGTCAAGCAGACTCGAATTCGTGGGGGACTATCGAATTCGTTGTGGACAATCGACTTCAGAAGAAAGTCAGTCAGCACCTGAACGGGGACAATCGAATTCGGATAATTCCACTGGAGGGGACAATCCAATTCGCAATGAATTTCTCGCATCGCAATGAATGGTCACATCTCAGAAGACATACAACTGCCCTGCAATGCATGATTCTCTCCGGGATGCTTATTTGAGAAATGAGTGCGCGTTTGGGCCCTTTCCATCTGACTCCGTCCCTCCAAAAACGGGGAAAAACGTTTGAAACAATGGAAAAAGGTTAGGTTAGGTCAGGTTAGGTTAGGTTAGGTTAGGTTAGGTTAGGTTAGGTTAGGTTAGGTTAGGTTAGGTTAGGTTAGGTTAGGTTAGGTTCGGAGTTTAGGCAAGTTAGACAAGACCAAACCTAACCTAACCTAACCCAACCTAACCTAACCTGACCTAACCTAACCTTTTCCCATTGTTTCTAGCGTTTTCCCGTTTTTGGAGGGTCGGGACTTTAACACGGAGTCAGATGGAAAGGGCCCAAATGCGCACTCATTTCTCAAATAAGCATCCCGGAGAGAGTCATGCATTGCAGGGCAGTTGTATGTCTTCTGAGATGTGACCATTCATTGCGATGCGAGAAATTCATTGCGAATTGGATTGTCCCCTCCAGTGGAATTATCCGAATTCGATTGTCCCCGTTCAGGTGCTGACTGACTTTCTTCTGAAGTCGATTGTCCCCCACGAATTCGATAGTCCCCCCCCCGTATATTGCGTTTAACCCGCTTCCACTTTATGAAGAGTTGCGACCATTTTCCGTAATTGCCTTTTTATTTTTTCACAATGATGAGATGCCATGTGATTAAAATGCTCAAATAATGAGCTTTATTCATTCTCAAGTGGATGGATTATTGTTGGACATACTCGTAATTGCATCGTATAAAATGTTTACCATTTTGTCAAGCGACGCGTTAACATCTTGCAAAGCGTCCATATAAAACTGCACAAACGTATAGAATAAAATTTTCACATTTTTTCACGGATCGCAGAGAAAAATGAATCAGCTCATCGTTTGCGCAAATGATAGAAAAATTCCAAATTTGAGCTAAATCCGTAGTAAATTTTTTGAGTTATCGATTTCCATCGAAAATCAACAATTTAAAACAGGGCTTGTGTTTTCAGTTTCCGGGTAAAAATAACATTTTGTCTTAGCAGACGACGCATTCGCGTCTGCAAAAGACAAAACAAAATCAATCATTCGAGCGTTTTCCCTGACGCTCATTTTATTTCCCAATCCACTTCCGCATGCGCGTCTCTGATTGGTTGTTGGGATTTCCAGCCAATTTCAACATCCAATTTTCTAAACCTCACTTAACCAAACCTAACCTGACCTAACCTAACCTAACCTGACCTTCCCAAACCCTATTGCAACCCCAGAAAGAGTTGCGAAGCGGTGGCAAACATGCCAAATGGCAAAAAGCGGTGGCAATGCAAAAATTCCAAAATTGATGACGTCGCAATTTGAGACGACGTGATTGGCTGTTGCGACCTGCTGGTCCGCGGAAGTGGATTGGAAAAAAAAATTATGCTTCCCTGACCCTATTGCTGGGTGCTTAACCAGTCAACTGCAACAGTTCCATGATTTGCCTGGATAAATGTGATGGAGCATTATAGGCCCAGTTCGCTGACATGATTTTCCTTTTCTTTTCGTTTATCTTGTAATTAAAGCCACGAACATGACCTGTCCTGCCACCCTCCGCCTGTATGTTGCTCATTGCCAACCAACTGCTTTGCGTCCGCCTGTTAATTTTTGTCAACCATCTGCTTGCTGTCCGCACATTCACCGCAATCATGTGCACGAACTTGGTCGACTCCTGTATACGGAGCTTACCAAAAGTCCTCGAACACAGGAGACATTTTGAAGTACCAACACTAAAAATACAGGGGCCACCCAATTTCAACAGGGCTTAGTGCAACTTCACGCCTCACACGAGTGTCATGATGTTTTGCGGCGTATGCTGCCATTGATTCCAAATGGCGCCTGATTTAATGATCAACTCCTATAAGTCCGAAGACTTTTGATAAGGAGCGTTTGGACAGGCCTTTGGATCTCCCAACCAACGTATTGGTGACCGCCGATAAAGCTTCTTGTCAACCTTCTGGTTGGTGTCCGCCTATTCGGCTAACAACGTCCGCCAAATAAGCTACCCAAATTATTAATGTAGTCAGGTATTATTCGGAAGTGCAGCCCCACCAGTCCTCAAATTGGCAATTGCAGCACATATACTGAAATCTATCGTTGGAAACCTGCGACGCTGCAAAGATACGCTATCGCATGTTGAATTGTTCGCTTTTTTCAGAAAGGTGGCAATTAAAAGGAAACAAATTTTTGGAATTGGCCACGTTCCAATTTCGAGACTCTTTCTGTGACAGCGAACTCAAGGGGCAGCGGCGCGCAACGATCTTGATCACTTGATCAGAAAATGGGAATATTCTTGACGAACATTCTTGGAGCGAATTCAGAGATTTCAAATCAAAATGTTGTGCTGACAGCACTGTGATTGACAGCTCAGATTGACTTCTATAGTAGAGTGTATCCGTTGACGTATTTGAACTGCAATTAATTAACCCGGTGCAATTAATTCTCAGTCAGCAAAGATTTCTTCTTGCACATTTATGACAACACTTCGGCGAAGTCTTAAAAGAAAAGCACTTCGTTGCAATTGTGCACTTCGTTGTTGAAAAGTGATTATGGGTGTGATTATGAGACTTCATAAAAGACATATCATTTTTTGTTTGTTCCAATGACCCCGTCAACGATCATCGTGTTGTAACACCCCTGGTTCGACAGGCCCTTTGATTGTGGGAGAGTACCCGAAAAGGGGGGGTGAGGGAAGGAGGAGACTCAACGCTGAAACGTATCAATATCAGTGTATTTTGTCATACTATCAAAACTAGTCCCAAAAGGGAGGCCGATGTGTATGCTCACCAGGAAGGCTCCACGCCAACCCCAGGGTTCCCCGCAACCCGTTCGGGGAAGAGGACTCCGCCGAAGCTCTGAGCCAACACTTCCACGAACCCTGGGTTACAGGTCACCCTGCGGCTGGAGCTGAGTCCATCCATGGATTCAAATTAAGCATATTCATGATGCTTGTAAACAGAGAACGTTTTGCCAACCAGGCGTCTGTGACCCGGTTGGCTGGATGTGCACAGACACCTTCGCCTGGTGAACTCACGCATCCTCTCCAAATCATGCCCTTTTCACATATCAACTATTTACAACAAGTTAAACAATCACTACAATCCAGCAGTTTGTCTTGGAACGGTTCCGACCCCGCCGTGGGCCCTAGGCCGGGCCGAGTACACACTTTACTGTTCACGCACACTGGTGCTGCCATCTACCGAACTTTTATAAATGTCAAAATAAGCGCCGGCGTAATGGAGTGGGCTTTACAGCTGCCCCCCCCCTGGTAGGCTGCGTCCTCGCAGCCTTTCATCCTCCCAACTCCGCAGGTGGGGCTTTGCAACTGCTCTCCAGGATTCCAGATACTGCTCGACGTCCTGTGGGCTCAGGCGTTTTCGTGCCATTTGCACGGTGCGAGTGCAAGTCTTCGCTGTCAATTCAGCCAGTCCTTCCTCCGTCCTTATTTTCACCAATGGCAGGCATTTCGGGGTCTGCCCTCGTCGGCCTGCTTCCACCACCCGATGGATCTCGGAGGCCACCGATTTTACCCAGCCCTTATAGTCCATCCGTCCAGAGACTCGGTTCCACTGGGCATGGATTTCCGGAGTCCCAATTGTCTTAGCCGTCCTCTCCACATCCGGATGCACTTTGACAACACTGGACGCTGTGCCGGGACGATTTAGATGGGTGGCCTGGCGCCAGCTCCGGCTGATGCGCTGCTCCAACCGCCGGCTCGGTCCTTTCACCACCTGGTGAACCCTTTTCTTGGATGAGCCTTGCAAAAAGGCCACATCTTCAGCTGATATATGAATGTCCAACATCCTTTCGTGCTTGCCTTGAACCCTAAGTGCTGGCGTCCTATGTACAGAAAGGAACAAGAATATTATGGTAATGATGTGAATAGGTCTCTAACTAGGTACATACAAAATGCTCAGGGACTTGGGGGTGATGGAATCCCTGAACTGCGAACGATGAGTATACTACTCGTTACCCTGGCGTGCCAATCCCTCCCGGTCCCGAAGGTGGTACCTGGGTTCTGGGTCCTGCTTGGGATACACCCGGAGTAGGGACTTCACGTGGGTCGTGACTTCCTTCCCTGGCCCTCGGATGGGTGAGAGTACTGCCGTTACGGGGGTCTGGAATTTCAGGATTCTGTATGGTCCGGAGTATATGGGCTGTAGTTTGGCCATCCGGAATTTAGCTAGGTTGGAGACGGGGTGCGTTCGGAGCCATACCAGGTCTCCTGTGGTGAGGTTGAGGTCCCGACGGCTGCGGTCATAGTACCACTTGGCCCGTAGTCGTCCCTTCTCCAATTGTTCTTGGGCCCTGTGCCAGGCTCGTTGACGCTGGCGCCAGCGTTGCCGCTCCTGCGCCTGCCAACGGCGAGTCCCAGGATGGGGTCCCGGAGAGGTTGCAACCTTCCAGGTAAAGTCATGCAACTCCCGAGGCTGGAAACCCAACACCAGTTGCGAGGCTGACATGCCGGTGGCTGCCGACACGTTGTTTCGAAGAGCCGCCCCACAGAGGGGTAAGGCCGAGTCCCATCCACGATGGTCCTGACTGGAGTAGGCCCGCATCATGTTTCCTATGGTTTTGTTTAGGCGTTCGACGAAATTGGATTGCGGGTGGTAGGCAGAGCTGTAGCGATGGTTGATCCCCAGGGTTTCACACATTGTGTTAAATGCGACACCCTGGAATTGGGGCCCATGATCCGTTATAATAGTGCGGCAGGCGCCGAACCGTGAAAACACCGTCTGAATTAAGGCTTCCGAAATACTTCCTCCTGTGGCTTCGGTGAGAGGGGTGAGTTCAACCCATTGAGTAGCTACATCCACGGCGACCAGCAGCCAGATGTGTCCAGTGTATGATTCGGGCAGCGGTCCGATCAAGTCAACTGAGACCTCGTCGAAGGGTTGGAACGGGAAAGTGGGGATCAGTTTTCCAAAGGGTGGATGATTGGTCTTCTTGCTGCATCGGCACACCTCGCACTGGGCCACGAACCGCTCAACATCAGCTTTCATACCCGCCCAGCAACATACCTTTACTAGGCTCTGGTAAGTCTTTGACCCGCCCATGTGGCCAGCAGTTTCACAGGAATGGAACAAGTCTAGGACTCTGGCTCGTAGTATTTTTGGAATTACCACCTTCCATGGTCTCCAGTGCTCACTTTCTTGTGGGTCATCAATGAAGTAGTCAGGCGTGTATCGCATTAGGGTGCCTTCGTGTAGTTGATAGGCCGGGGGTACCCCCTCTGCCTGTCCGTTTCGCAATCCCTTAATCATCGGGCCCAATTCTGGGTCCGAATTCTGGGCATGTTGCAGTTCTTCCACCTTGATGCTGTCCCAGCGCTTCAACAGCTTGAGCAATGGTCCCTCTGTTTCTTCTGCTTGCAGGGTGACGGCGCTTACCAGGGGCAGGGGTGCACGAGAAAGGGCATCAGCAACCACATTGCTCTTGCCATCTACGTGTTCAATTTGGCAGGGAAACTCCATTAGTCTCAGGGCCCATCTCTGCAACCGGGCGCTCGGGGACTGGAGTGTAGATAGCCACAGCAAGGCGCGATGGTCCGTTCGAAGGGTGAATGGGGCGCCCTCAAGGTATCCCCTGAAGTGTTCCATGCTTTCCAAGCAGGCCAAGCATTCTAATTCGGTGGCGCTGTAACGCTGTTGGAGAGGAGTAAGTGACTTGCTGTAGTAGCCGATTATTGAACTGCCCTGAGGTCGCTCCTGGTATAGCAGGCCTCCAAGGCCAACCGTCGAGGCATCCACCTGCAGGACGAATGGTTTTGTGAAGTCTGGGCGATCCAAGATAGGGGCAGAAATCAGGCGATCCTTGATGGTACTGAAAGCATCCGATTGTGAGGCTTCCCACTGCCACGGTACACCGTTTTTTAGCAGTTTAGTCAGAGGGGAAACCAGTCCTGCATAGCCCTGGATGAATTTCCGAAACCATCCCGCCATGCCCAGGAACCGGCGTAATTCATTAACATTCCTTGGTTTGGGGTAATGCGCCACGGCTGCTGCCTTATCTGGATCCGGGCGTACGCCATCTGGGGTTAGAATGTGTCCCAGAAATCTAACGGTGGCCTTTCCTAGTTGACACTTCTCCTCGTTTATCGTGAGGCCAGCTTCCCTGAATCGAGAGGACACAGCCCGCAAATCCTCCACATGTTGCTGCAATGATTCGGACGCTATGATGACGTCATCCAGGTAGCAATATACTCGGGGGAGGCCCATCAGTACTTGGTGCATCAGCCTCATGAACGTAGCTGGCGCTCCTTTCAGACCAAAGGGCATCCTACGGAACTGGAATAGCCCATGGTGTGTTATGAAGGCAGTTTTGGCTCGGTGGGCTGGATTGAGGGGGATCTGAAAGTATCCTGCATTGAGATCAAGGGTGGAGAGGTATGGGGCACGGCTGACAAGGTCCAATAGATCGTCGATCCGGGGCATGGGATAGGGTGTGTTAGTGGTAACAGCATTTAAGCCTCGAAAATCGATGCAGAGCCGCCAAGAGTCTCCTTTCGGCACTGGCACCACCGGGGCAGCCCAGGGGCTCCTGGAAGCCTCGATGTAACCCGCCTCTTCCCACCGTTTCACTTCCTCCTCGATGAAACGCCTCTTGGCCTCCGAATATCTGTAGGGTTTTTTGGCAATTGGGGTCGCCGACCCCACTTCAATGCAATGGGTCTCCACTTGAGTCAGTCCTGGCTCAGGACGGTAGACTTCTGGGAATTCACTTTTAAGCAGTACAGAGAGACTTGGTTCGTTCCGCACCGTCGCAGCCTGACGCCTTGGGGTGAAACCGACCGGGCCGCCGGTGCCTAGGCAGACTTCCCAGGTGCTCTGCCCAAGGTCGAGTTTCACCTGCCATCCCTTCAAGAAATCCATGCCCAAGATAGCGGAATGACTGAGTTGGGGACTTTCAGCGAACCACCAAACTGCCTGGGTATCACCTAGGCGCACTGTGAGCTCTATCTCCTTGGCTGGGGGCATACTGCTCCCATCTGCCAGAACGATGTTCCCTAGGGTCCATGGTCGGGTGTGAACGGTGCGTTGGGTGCTAAGGTGTTGAGCGAGATCCCGCGCAACAAGGCTCAAGGTTGCTCCAGTATCAAGTAGGGCCAAAACTGGATGCCCATTCAGTTCTATCTTGACTAGCGATTCGGGAGGGGATAGGGGTATGGGGATATGATGCATCGGAAGGCTCGTCCCTTTGGGAGGGGTTAGTTCGTGAGTGTGGATTGGCCGAATTGCAGTGGAAGCTGTTGGATGGTTGGTTTCTGCTTTGCGGGGTCGAGTTTTCCAACAGTTGTTGCATAACCAGCCTGCTTTGGCCACTGAGGTGTCGCAGCTGGGGCAGTGGTGACCTCTAGATGAAGATGAGGACTTTGGCTTGCATTCCGGGATGGGAACAGGGGGTGGTTCAGTTTTCCCCATCTTATATGCGGGGCTGGCGATCTCCTCAGTTCGCTTCGGTAGGGTCCGTTCAATATCGGTGCAGCGCTGCAGTAGTTCTTCAACAGTGTGAAGGGTGTCCAAACGCAGTCGGCCACGAACACTGGCTTGCAATCCCTCAAAAGTGTATCGCAGCATTTCATCTTCGGTTGCAGGGCTTCGCATGCGGCCATATATATCCAAACAAGCACCAATGTACTCCCAAGCAGATTCCTTGTTCCCTTGCCGTCGAAGGGCCGCTTGCATGGCCAATTCACTGTCTGACGCCTGGGGCAGGAAGGTATCCAGGGCTAGTCGTCGAAATTTTTCCCAGGTGGAAATATATCTCCCCAGGCGTCTCCACCATACGGCAGCTTCCCCACGAAGGAAATGGTGAACCTCCTGCAGGAAATCTTCACTACTTTGACCAATGTGGCCCATGTATCGCTCACAGTCCTTCAGGAAATCCTGAATCTGGCCTTCCCCAGAGAAAATCAGGGCTGTACGCATACGCTGGTCCTCGTCCGCTCTGCCTAGTGCCCGTTGGAGCATGCTGCTCAGCTCGCGCTCTGTCCCGCTGTCCAAGGGGACCGCACGGCTGCTGCGCTCCGATGAGTTTCGGGAGAAGATGGATGGTTTCGGCGAAAGTTCTGGAGCGGGGGAATCATCCTGACCCCTCGTCTTCCGTCGACCCTCAGGGGAGGCATCCTGCCCCCTCGTCTTTCGTCGACCCTTCCGCCCTGTCATCTTCAATCTCAGGTGTTCGTGTGGGGTTCAAATATCTTGTCACTTCTCGGGCCCCACGTTGGGCGCCAAAAAGGGTACCTGGCTGTAACACCCCTGGTTCGACAGGCCCTTTGATTGTGGGAGAGTACCCGAAAAGGGGGGGTGAGGGAAGGAGGAGACTCAACGCTGAAACGTATCAATATCAGTGTATTTTGTCATACTATCAAAACTAGTCCCAAAAGGGAGGCCGATGTGTATGCTCACCAGGAAGGCTCCACGCCAACCCCAGGGTTCCCCGCAACCCGTTCGGGGAAGAGGACTCCGCCGAAGCTCTGAGCCAACACTTCCACGAACCCTGGGTTACAGGTCACCCTGCGGCTGGACTGAGTCCATCCATGGATTCAAATTAAGCATATTCATGATGCTTGTAAACAGAGAACGTTTTGCCAACCAGGCGTCTGTGACCCGGTTGGCTGGATGTGCACAGACACCTTCGCCTGGTGAACTCACGCATCCTCTCCAAATCATGCCCTTTCCACATATCAACTATTTACAACAAGTTAAACAATCACTACAATCCAGCAGTTTGTCTTGGAACGGTTCCGACCCCGCCGTGGGCCCTAGGCCGGGCCGAGTACACACTTTACTGTTCACGCACACTGGTGCTGCCATCTACCGAACTTTTATAAATGTCAAAATAAGCGCCGGCGTAATGGAGTGGGCTTTACAGTGTTGCTATTCATTGGTCTATTGGCTGGCAGGTCACACACACAGCTTGTGCATTAGTATATGCCTGTGCCACCTGGCATCGGAATATCGCGTATTTTGCCATTTTTGGTGATTTCGGTAACAGTTGAAAAAATCTGGAAAAGGGTCAAGCCACATTGTCCTTCAGACTTCATTGGGCAATCACTGCAGGTTCACGCTTCTTGAGGGTGAAGCGTCTGCATAATGGCGGCGGAATTAAGGTACCCATGCATGTGTTTTTCTCATTCAACTGCTGCCGCCGAAACTTTTTTTCTTTCTTTTCTGTAGGCGGTAAGCGCCAGTTTGAAATAAATCGTTCGAGTGGTGTCTTGACCTCGGTTATAAGGGGAAAGGGTGTTTAATTTCTGCAGAATAAAGTTTGTGACGAAATCCGAACGGCCACATGTATGAGTACATCATCATCATCATCATCATCATCATCATCATCATCATCAACCGCCATCTGAGCTGACAGCCATACGGCCGGTGGCTCGGCGAGGAGGGCCACTCTGGCTGAAAGCCATTGCCTCAACCATTTTACCTCAACCTGTCGGCCATTGTCCGACTCTTAACACAATAACATTAACATAACACTCACAACTTGTGACACACGCACAACTTGTGACACACTCTCTGCCACCAAGTGCAGAAAACTTTGCTTATGTCTATCTTGTCTTATCTAACTATCTATATGTATCTAATTTGTTTTTTTTTTTTTTTTTTTTTTTTTTTAACATGCAGTCATGCACAAAAGGTTAAACGTTCAGGAAAAGTCAAAACTGCATCCGAGCCTGAAATGGACAAAAGAAAATAAAACCTGGAACGACAAAAATAAAACAAAATTAAACCTGAAATGAAGAATAAATTAAGACCTGAAACGAAAAGAAGATGAGATCTAAAAAAGCAGAATGGTTAACCTTCGAGTATATAGAACAGTCAAAGTTTCATAATGCATGAAAATCGATACGAAAAGCATGAGGCAAATGAAGTGAAACGTAAAAGTAAACGATGGGAATGAAATCCTGGGAATTTGTTAAATCAATGAATCTGCTTGAATGACAAAATGTGAGCAACAAACAATGCCTTAACATGAATACAGGTTCTTTTGAAACCAGGCCTTGGATGATGCTTTACCGGAATGGTATAATTCACTCATTAAGTCCCGAGGCAGGGAATTCCAGTCACGGATAGTGCGAGGATAAAAAAAGAATAATGGAATACATCCTTGTTACAGCTTATTTGCTGGATTTTCATTCTATGGTCCCATCGAGAAGTATAATTTGGAGGCTGTATAGAAGATCTCAAGTCAGTTAGGAAAGAACATGAACTAGAATAGATGTGAGAGAGCAAGGCAAGCCTCGAGCATTTGCGTCTTCCAGCAAGAGAACACCATCCTAGGTCTTTAATCATAGCGGAGGGGCTATCAAATCTTGCAAATCGATTAGTTACAAATCTCGCCGCTTTCCTCTGGATGGCTTCTACGGCTTCAACTTCGCACAGCTTAAAAGGGTCCCAAACAGCCGAAGAATACTCGAGAAGTGGTCTAACAAGGGAAAAATATGCGGCGGATTTGGTGTCGCTCGTTCCATGCTTTAGAGTCCTCCTCACTAGGTACAGCATACGATTAGCCTTGCTAATAACTGAGGAAACATGCTTACCCCAGCTCAAGTTTCTTGAAAAGGTCAAGCCGAGATATTTGTATTCGTTCACGGAATTTAAGACACCAGAACTCAGAGTGTACTGGAACTGAACATGAGACAACTTTGATGTGACTGGAAGGAGGGCACACTTGTCAAAATTTAGCTGCATCTGGTTTGTTTTACACCAAGATTCGATTTGCCTGAGATCCGACTGCAATAGTTCTCTGTCTCCAGCCTCACGGACGATTTTGTAAATTAGACAATCATCGGCAAATAAACGCACACTACAGGACAGTTTCGAAGCAAGGTCGTTGATGTAGACAAGAAATAAAATTGGACCAAGTACACTTCCTTGAGGAACGCCAGACGTTACGGGAATAACGTCGGAAGACACACCCCTCTAGTACAACTGATTGCTGCCGAGAGGTCAAGAAAGACCGCAAGACGTCTAGAAATCTGCCACCTACCCCGAGTGCTGCCAATTTCGAGAGGAGTCGCTGGTGGGGTACCCTATCAAAGGCTTTCGAGAAATCAAGAAATATCAGATCGACATCGAGGCTCGAGTCAGCGGCTCTAGAAATCTCTTGGAACACCCTCGCTAACTGCATTTCACAGGATCTTCCCTTGCGGAAGCCAAATTGATCTTCAATGAGATAATCATTTACTTCTAGATAGGAAGCCAGTGTAGAGCACAATATATGTTCAAACAATTTGGAGCAAACACTGGTCAAGGAGATTGGACGATAGTTGGATGGGTCAGATCTGGAGCCGGTCTTGAATATTGGCGTCACGTTCGCAATTTTCCAATCACTGGGGATGGCGCCCTGAGAAATGCAACGTGTGTACAGGAGCTCTAAAAAGGAAGCAAATTCATTAGGTGCAGTCCTGAGAAACTTTGCGGAGATAGCATCTGGACCGGGTGACTTGTTGGGATTGAGGTCATTGATAAGAGATATAATTCCTGCTTTAGAAATGTGGACGTCAAGGAGAGCAGGTGCCTCGGAAGAAAAAGGCCTTATGTCTTCTCGGGAAAGCGCTATATCCTCATCCGTGAATACGGAGGCAAAGAATTGATTGAGAACGTTGGCTTTCTGCACAGGCTCACAAGCAACGGTATCGTGGGTCTTCAGAGCAGGGATCGAAGAGGAGGCACCCTTGGTCTTATATTTTAAATAACTGAAAAACTTCTTTGGTCTATGCTTCAGTTCCTCCGGGAGGGAGCTCCGGATGTACTGCGTCTCGGCGTTACGCTTAGCCGCATTGAGTTCAGTGCGCAGCTTCTTGAATTCGTCCAGATGAGCTTGTGAATAGAGGCGACGTTTGTGAGCAGACCTGCATTTGACCTTCAGGGATGATATTTTCTTTGAATTGTACCAGGGCGGAATGTTGGAATCCTTTATAACCTTGTGGGGCACGTAAAGGTCAAGGGCCGTCGAAAAGGTCGAGCGGATTTGACTCCAAAGCTGATCAACATTTAATGCAGCCGACTTTTGGGCAATCATAGAGAACTCCCGACGAAGATGCGATTTCAACTCAGGCACGTTGGCTCTGCAAAAGCGCCAAATTTTGCGGCAAGCTTTGACCGCTCTCTGAGTGGACAGGCGGAATCTGGACAAAACAATGTGATGGTCACTGATGCCGTCGACGATTTCAGTTTCAATTGCGCACTCAGGTAAATTCGTGAAGACCAAATCGAGGATGTTGGCTGAAGAGGCGGTGATTCGGGTGGATGAACGAACGAGTTGCTCAAAACCAAGGGATACAAAGTCTGAAACTTTACGGTGAGCGAGACTAGCAGTTTCCTGGTTTGAAATGATGGGCGCGTCCCAGTTAATATTAGGAAGGTTAAAGTCGCCTCCGACGATAACCATGTTGTTAAACGACTGAACACTGTTAAAGCTTCTTATCTCAGTGGAGATGCTTTCGAAAATGGCATAGGAATTGTCAGAGGGAGGGCGATATGCTGAGATGACCATAACCTTTTTCCTATTGTCTAAGACAAGTTCGCAGGAGACTAGCTCGCAGGTGCCGTGAACTGATTCATTGCAGAAAGAAAGACCTTTACGGATGCAGATAAAAACCCCACCGCCCATGCTGGATATTCGGTCACGCCTCACGACTTCGTAGCCTTCGGGGAAACAAGAACTGCTGGGAATGGAAGGGGCAAGCCATGACTCACTCCCCAAGATAACGTCCGGGTTGTGCAATTCAACAATTGAGTGAAATTCGTGGTTTTTGTTCAATAAACTGCGGCAGTTAATAACAAGAAATGATAATTCGCCCTGATTCCGCACTTTCGTATTCTTGACTTCTCAGCGATTGCCGTTCGGCCCTTGCGACGGGGCGCACCTAAGTTAAAAAAGACAAAATTTCTTTATTAAGTGTAGCAGCGGCCAGAACAGCTCCAACTCCGTTGTAATGGATCATATCAGATTGCTCCAGGTAGGATCCTTGTTGGTACTTCTCCATATCCAAGTACTCAGCTCCCCATTTCGACGCATTGAAAGCGATGTGACCGTTGAGCTCTGCAATTCTCCTCTTCACGTGCCTTCCTTTGTCTTCCCTTAGGGGAATGCTGCACACATGAATCTTGACTATCTGGTCCTTTATTCGGGCGAGTTGGTCAATTCCTGCGAAAAGAGTTTCAAAAAGAAATTATTTTCCGATCGTGGCTGCAGGGGATGTCGTTCACACCGGCATGGACGATGATCTGGAGCTCGGCACCATGTGGAATCAGCTGGGACTGGATCTCGTGTATCTCCTGTTCGACATCCCTGATTTTTCCACCGGACCAGTGTGAGATGACGGTTTTGCTCTTCAGGATAGGAACCAGTTTGTTCTCCAGTCGGCGGACATTTGAATCTCCAGCAACGATTACGAATTTGACTGGTTCTTCAGGGGCAACCTGTGAAATATCAGAAAAAGTGTCCGGATCCTGTCTCTCTTGCCCACTGAAGCACTTCCTGCTGACTCTCCAGCTGTTTCTTGACAGGACGAAGTTGCTTCACGCATTTGGCTACAGTGACTGGCTGTGGCTCAGATTCTTCAACCTGGGGAAGAGAAGAAAAACGGTTATTTATGGTCACCGGAGCCGGCCCCTTGATGGCCCGGTGGATTTCCCTGTCGAGCGTTGGGTTCGCCATTGATCATCTGGTTGCTGTTTTGGTTGACTGCGTTGAACACTCCAGGAGTCGTCAATCTTCTTCAGGCACAATGGACTGATAGCTGTTGGTGTGGCTTCTTCATCACGGTCTCGATTCGACTCATCGTTGCCCGTTTGTTCCTCGGCGTTTGAGATGCACTTGCAGTTGCACTTTGATCCGGAACTCAGCTGGGATTGCAGTGTCTGAATCAGGCTGTCGATCTGTTTCTGTTGCAGGTTGACGACTTCCAGCAGTTGACGAATCAGAGCACTCTGTGCCATGATGCTAAAGGAATAAGGAATTTTGCGAACAGAAAAAAAAGGGGAAAGTAGGACAAATTTGGAGGATGACAGTCAAATGTATTCCAGAAGTCCCGCGTTAATTATCGCCACTTTAGGTACCGCCGCCACTTTAGGTACCCTGGACATTGGAGTTGGTTTCGAAAATACGGAGCATAATCAAGCTCTTGATTCCGCATTGAAACCAAAGAAACGGCTTAGTATCTGCACTGGCCGGAAGTGAAATTAAAACGTCTTCAATATATGCTTTTTACTTCATCAGTGGCCAGGAACCTTGCCAGGAATGATGAAGAAAATGCGTATATCTCAAATAATGGCCTGAAGCCTCATTTTGTGATATTCCTGGAAAAATCAATATTCCAAGAAATGTCCATAACTCAAAACCACATATCCTTTTAATGTTTCTGGGCAGTCCTTTTCACAGAACAACGGTGTCTTTTCCCCAGAAAGTGAGGAAAAAAGCATGGCAGTGGTGTGAGGTACAAGGGTCTCAAACCGCTCAAACAGACAACCTTCTTCTGATGCGGCGCGCAGAATGTGTGTCTGGAATCCCGAGGTGGCGTATTCGGGGCGTCTCATCGGAATATTTATTGCCATTTTTGGACAGGATCGCAGGCACAGATTAAGTTGCCTTGCTTGAGGACTCTGAGGATAATTTATCTGTCGAAAGCAAATGTGTTCACAGCCGCATAGCTCCCCGAAAGTATCCCGCAGTTTTTGAAGGGCAGATCGGCGTCTGTGGAGGCACAAATAAACACGACTGCACTGCTGCTGATGGTGTGCGGATGAATAGGTTTTTCTATAGCAGATGGGGGGTAGAAAAGCCAGCTCTTTTTAAGCGTATAATGAATGACTTCCTCTGTTCATTTATGGACAAAATAGCATCTTTTGTGCGTCCATCCCTCGCCCAGCGAATGACTTTTGGTTGGTTTTGGTTTAATAGGCGGAGACGTGGCAAACTAATGTTTTGTCAAAGAATCTACAACCATGTCCTTTATGCTGTTGTGAATTGCTGGATGATGGTATAGATCGTTAAATAGCTTGGCAGCATCAACATCTGTGTTTGCAGATTTTCAAATTCCAGGTGAAGAAGACCAAGTCTTCACCATCACACGTAGAGAAGCATGGGTGAACCAAAATGAAAGGTCCATGTAGAACTTGAAAAGAATCTGTGCCTGTTTTCTACAGGGGTGTCCACTCTCCGACCCGTCGGCACAAGTGGAAGCGGAGCTGTGGCAGGATATTTAATTACAGATGATAAGCTGTCCTATATATCTCTCCAGTTTTTTAGCTGCTTGCCCTTCACATATCCGAGGAATGTAAAGCAGTAAAGTAGGTGGACCTCCAGCTGTACCCTGCCCAATCTGTATGACCAACTGGAGTTCTAAGTTGACACCTTTGTGTTGAGGGTTCAAAGTTGACCCTGTCTTTTCTTCCAGGATGGACCACAGTCCAGACCAGACTCCTCAGAGGAGGCTTTGTTATTCGTTTTTCTTGTTGTTCATCAGATGAATGTCGTGTGGTAAGATAATCGATAATGTCCTCGAAACGAAATCGGCGCAGAAAGTTTAGCTTTTTTCAATTGTGATCTGTGAGGGTTTTGATCTGATCCATTTCTGAAGATTTGCACATATGTCAGATTTTTTATCGTTTTCAACATAATCTCGCCACATTTTCCCAAATGGAACATCATTTGCATCTTGTCTCAGATCTGAACAGGTTGGTGTCATCAGATCAGAGCTGATAAACAACTCACACAGGTTGAAATCTCACGAATACGGTTTGTAACACGCAAAAATAACGCGGGACAAGCCCAACGCACTGCCTTGAGGAACACCGTTCTCGGCAGCAGTGCCACTGCCCTGAGGAACACCATTCTCAGCAATGACTCGTCCAGTCTCAAATGTTTTAAAAAAATCCACGAAACAAGTTCCACAAATGCACTTTCGGCAAAAAATCACATCTTTTCTCCCATGCATGCGATTCTTTGTTGAAATGAGCATGATTTTCAGCTTTGAATGCGTCTCTTGCATTCCCATTGTTTTCGAAAGACATTTCCAAATAAGGAAAACACCCCTTTTGAAATTGAAGCAAGCATATTTTCCGAACAATAGCAACACAGCAACAATTTTGTCAATGAACCTCCTCAGCATTCGACTCATTCCCCGCATTGACAGGTAAATTCTTGGCAACTGGTCTGGCAATTTTCATTGGATATCAATTACAGAGTGTGCTTATCAAATCCCAATTGACAGAACCAGTCTTCAGAACTCCTGCAAGCAACTTCAATATAATTATCAATACAATGCAACCATTGATTCAAACGCAAATATCATGGAGGTGGTGGCATCAAGCGAAGAAAAAGCAAGCGTGAAGCGAAGCGAGGAAGACGAGCCATGCGGGGCCAGGGCGAGCTCTGGCAGCCGACAATTGCAGTTTAATAAGACCCGAAACATGTGGTTTGACTGGTGACAACCGAAGGATAAACTTGTGTGAGGAAACTTGGCGGTTCCACTGTGGTTGCAATGCATATCTTTGATCCAGGATTCTGAAATTCACTCTGGGGGTTTCCAATGATAAAAACGTTCCCGAATCTTAAAGGACGGAAATTTTGGCCAGTAGCCCAGGAACGTTATACAGTTCATGCCAGGTCTGGTTAGGTCATGTCAGGTCAGGTCAGGTTTGAATGGGCAAACTTTGATTGAAATGTGAAACATCAAAAGCGATGCCGATGTCGTATCAAGGACAAATTCATGCAGAAAAGAAAAGGCCAAAACCAAAACCACACGATTATGGAGTTTTGACCAAACTATTTCTCAAGGGGTTTTCAAAATATGATTTTCAGGATCATTGTCTGACAAACGACAACTTTTTGAGAACAAGTTATTGCAGCTGACAGTCCGGCAATACTCGTGTCAGTGGAGGACCAAGTTTTCGGACGTGAGGAACTTCGGTATTCTGCGGAGGGCGGGATCGCTGGCAGGAACACCGCCATTGGCTGCAACAAAACCGGAGTCGCAACCCGAACGGGAACGCAGAGGGAGGAGGGTTCGGAGTTCGGAGGGAACTCCGACAATTCTTCCGATGCAATCCAATGTGCAATAATAGTGAATCGTGATCGCGCATGGAGTGCTGCAATATGCGGGCCCACGGATACGCTTTCCGTACTGAAAGCTGGATGCAAACACGCTTGAATTACCCCCCTCGTTACTTTGTTATTATCCCGGCACAAACAACGAGCACCTTCTCACTTACCTTTGACGTCTTCATCTAGGTACTGCCACGAATAGGTGTAGGTACCAACACAGCAAACAAGGAATAGCTGAATTTTTGCGCCGGCTCAGGTTCAAAAGAACCCAACTACCACACACAAGAGCTCCGCGCAGGGAAACCAACGCAGGGAAATGGATCTTCGGCCGTCGTGTGCCAAGGAGTTTGATCATGCGTTGTCCACAACCAAGCGTGTTCAACACAAATGGGACCTTTGAGACCAATCCTTCAAACCTATTTTGCGGTGAAAGTTTGGTTCCCAAGAGTTTTCAAGGTTTGGAGAAAGGCCGAAACATTTTTGTTTTTAACACTTCCGGAGTCGGTGCTTGACGAAGAGACATCCTCTGTGTTTGAATTGGAGAGTCTTCCTGAAATTGTAAGCCTAAAACTTGGCGAGACACATTCATCTCGAAAATAGTCCGCGTGTATGGAGGAACATGGTGTGAATTTTTCGATCGGTCAAGAAAACTGAGATAAAACTGATGGGCGCCATGTAAACAAGTGTAAAAGTGTAATCGTGTGTTTCGTGGAACTTTATTTGGGCTTTCCTATGATGTCTTTTGGCTTTCCCATCGGCCGTCAGAGGATCTCTTGCAATTGCGTTTCATCTCTGAATCTCGGTTACGCAAAGAGATTCACGCAGAGAATTCCTCTGAAACAAGGAGTTTATGCTTTCACCTTCTGACACTCGAATTGTGTCTTTACTCTCAGGTCAAACCCAGGGATAAAGAGCAGATTCTTCATTCTATCCCCGCATGGGTCTGGAGACACGGTGCATTTCCTGCGGCCCAAAACGATATCTTCCGCTTTGCTGTCGCCCACATGTGCGAGGTGGACGATGCGAGAACCCCCAAATCTGTTCGACTGAACAACACGGGCGTCCATTCAGGGTTTCGCGGGTGGTATTCCTCAACGAAGGATCCGGGTTCTGGGGAGGTACCCCCAGTAATTGGTGTCTGGAGCCGAGCCCTAGCGGGGGTCCAAGCGACAGAGCTCATGGCGGTGGGTCTCGGGGTGACACCCACAAAAGCAGAAGAAATTTCGAAATTTTGGGTTCATTTTGGGTGAAATATTCGCATTGTGGGGGCCAAATTTCCCACCACAGGCGTGCCAAAAGTATATGCCATGGAGTTGAAAGCGATCAGCTGGGCAAGGCCTTTCTCGGCATCGTGGCATGGTCACCCCTGCCCCAGAAATGACGCCCCGCTGAACAAGAGAAGCACACATTCGATTTAAATCTCATGATCCGTGGAAAGTGGAGGGAGATTTAAATTTTTGACAGCCGTGGGGAAAAAAGGGTTGATTTCCAGAATTGTGTGCAGAGAGAGGGGGAGGGAGAGCCCCTTTGCGGATCATTCGTTGGTCGTTTGTTTGAAACTTTTCTGTTTCAAAACTTTCGACTGTTCGGGAACCGAAAACTGATGTCGCAGGCGGCTGGAACTTTTCTTTCCTCGATCCTGGTTGATCAGTGATCATGCTTGTTTTTCGTTGGCCCATCTCTCTAAATTTGGCGGAGATCACTTCATTACGCGTTCTCATGATCAGCTGCAATGTTTTTTAAAAGTTATCGCAATGCAGGCAATCATCACCGATCATACTTCATCACAATGCATGCAGCACCATGTTTTATCGCTGTATATTGAACGATGGTGAATGGTTGGGGCCTTTCGCCGGAGTGACATTAATCGATTCCGGGATCAAGTTGCCTGACACTGCCTTGTCACAGCATTCAACACTACACTGCTGATTAGGACATGCTGCATTGCAGAAATTGCAAAATTTAATGACGGATTTTATGTTTATTGTTTCACTATTTTACTCTTTGCTATGGGTCACACAGACTACACATTATGTTCCAGGCTGGCAGTTATACAGTGGTGATATGTTTGCACCGTTTTGGCCAAATCGCCTCTTCCGTTGTTTTTCCACTGCCATTCTGTGCATGCACAGCCAGCATGCATGCGACCGAACTGGTTTGGCAAAAGGGTTTCATCGCCCGGAGCCTTGACACGTTTCCACACAGGCCAAGGACAACATTGTCCACAGGAACACCAAACTTAACCGATGGAGAACTAGACTTCGAGAGAGCCTATAGGTTCAATCAGAGGCTAGCATTTTCCGAAAACTCCGACAGGAAAGGGTTATGGGACAGGCAAATCCAAAAACAAAGCCTCAAATCAAAAACCTGATCAAATCAAAAACCTGATCAAATAAAAAACAAAGATGAAATTTTCTATACCTATGATGTTCCCCCAAGTTGCTTTGCTTGGTCTGACTGCATTGTCAACAAGGGACCAGAAAAAGTGGTCAAACAACTGGAATGGTCGTTGCACTATCGTGAAACCTTCGGCACAACCCATTGGGAAAAAATAAAAGTTTTAACGAGCATGTTTCCCTGCATGTTCATGTTCAAAACCTTTCGACCCACTTCATTGCATGTTGCATGTTGTTGTGCAAATTTCTTTATCGTTTTCGCAATTTCTTGCAGGGAGAACCGTGCTAATATGTTGACATGGAGTCCATCAGTGTTTTGGCCCGAAGTGTCCATAGAGTGTGGTTATTTTGGCACTTGAGTGATGGAACTAAACTTTGTCAGCGACGAAGTTCTCGTCATGATTTTTCTATCGTTGAAGTTGCCTTGTAGTGTTCAGAAAAGAGTGGAAGAATTGCAGCTCACACCCAAATGGCAAAAAAATTGCATGTAGAAAAGGTGTAGATATTCAGTGGCGGCGGTGTATTTCCCATAACTGTTGCATCCGAAACGCTTTTTCTTTCTTTTTACTCTTATGCAGGCCGTAGAAATTAAAGTGGCAGATTGCACTTGCAACAAGGGTTTCTGCACAGGTGTCACATTTTGACATCGCTTGAAAAAGAGGATCTTTTGTTTTCTGCAGCATATAGATGTTTTTTACGAAAATCTGAACAGTCGCAGTTTTTACAGGAATGAGGACATTAATTCCGCCGACACTTTCCTGCCAGCAACCATTTGCATGAAAATGAAATCCAAATGACCAGAGACTTTGTGGCTCTCGACACAAAACCATTCACGATGACAAGCATTCACACGCAATAATTACGAGATGACCCCGCCTTTAGTGCGCTCGATTACAGGGGTCACTGGCAAGAGGTTATCGGATCTTTCCAGTCCTGTCTCTCTGGAAAAGACTGCCGTTGCTCTTGCAGTGGGGAAATCTGCTTCTTGTCTGTGAATAATGTAACATGGAATCAAACGTTTTGCAACGGAATTTGGTGGTGTAACATTATCTGTTTGTTGCCTTGGTTTTCAATGCAGAAATTGCAATTATTTTGTTCCGCTGAAAAACACAGCACAAATTGAGAATTTTTAGTGCAATTTGTGGGACACGGACTGCCACCGAAAATAACTAATTAGTGGCAATTTCTGCGGGAGCATTTCGGAATATGGATATTGTGTTTGTGTTTGTGGATGTTATCCCTGATTCGAAAATTTGCATTTAGGCAACAAAAACCATGATGATGACCAATGATGACGGACCAGAATAGGATGCTCAGTGAATTCCTAATAATTCTAGAGGTTTCCTATCGGAGCCAAGGATTTCTTGCCGTGTGTCTGCATGCGAACTGATGACCGCACCTTTTCCTCATCAGAACCGAGAATAAAGTGAAAGTGTTCGTCCATTTGTTAAAGTTAGACGGTGACGGTGTCAAATGCAGTGAAATAAAAGCCGAGTAATAGTTACCATAGTTTGCGAGTTTGAGCAGAAAAACCTGCAATCCCCTTCAGAGCTGGACCACACAGGTTAGTCAAACGTCTTCTCGCTTTCTTGATTTTCTGTCGATCATTGCTGCTGACGGTTTGAAAAAATTACGATGCGCATCCATCACCAGCATATGAAAGCAATCCCGCAGAAAACCAATTGAATCAATGGCTCGTACCCGGTTGATGCACAGCCTAATCTAGCTATATTCTTTATTCTTTATTCTTTCAATCAATACGACTGCGAGGTGGCAGAAGAATCACAAGTACATACACAAAGTATAAAATGTCGATCAAAAAGGAAACTGGCGACAACCAAAAATTCAGAAACATATCAAATCAAAACAACACACATTGCAAAAATAATAATCAGGATTGGACAGCAACTTGCGAT
>JASGXE010006632.1:0-20996 GCA_030068105.1 Sinentomon sp. SZTP_YWyxl | reverse complement strand
TTTTTTTCTGTTTTTTTGGGTCCCAGGAACGACACTCTTGCTGGGTTCTAGCGGAGACGTGATACGTTACTGGTGTTCCCATGCATGTTTTTTTTTTAATTTTATCTGGCTCGCCCATTCCGTGGCACTTGTATTCTTTGTGTCTTTTTATTTTTAATTTTTGCTGCCACCATCTGGCTCATGAGAGCTGGGGCTTGCTGGACAACTTGAACTTGAACAGTTGAATTGTTTCAGACGCGCCGAGAAGCAGCGAGTGGGCCCCTCGCTGGTGGTCAGAGAGCAAGTGCTCAACAGTGAATGTTCACAATTCTTCTTACAGTTTCATGAATTTGGGAAAATGGACCAGTTCTTCCTCCAGAGTTTCAGCTACATCGTGTGGATAGACTTTCACAAGGGTGCGTGCATGTTCTCGAATCTCTTCTGAGCCCAATGTTGTTAGACTGTGAAAGAATCCAAACTTTTTGCAGTTTTCCCTAAGGGACCAGCAAGAGTCCTCCAGTCCAGCCCAGCTCTACAAATGTCCGGCCCCAGGGGAAAAATCCATCAATACAAAAAAAAACGAGCCCCATTGTGGGAGGGTGCCCGGCACATGGCCACAATGAGGAAAAATCCATCAACACAAAAAAATGAGCCCCATATAGTGGCAGGATAAAAACTTAACAAAAAAAAAACGGTTGGATAAAAACGGTTGGTGACCAAAAAAAAAAAAAAACGCCTGGTGGCTCGCGCCCCTCCGGCGCTCGCGCCCTGAGGCACGTGCCTCATGCGCTTCATTGATAATTCGCCACTGTAGCATAAGAATAAAAAGAAAGCAAAAAATAGTTTCGGAGACAGCAGTTGAATGGGAAAAACTCATCCATGAGCACATCAATTCCGCTGCCACAAAATTCCTGAGAGGAACTACTTTACTACCAGTCATGGAAAAATTTGGTGCCAAACATCGTACGTTGTTTTTTTCATCAATAATTATTGTCAGTGATCTTCAAAAAGCTTCAGGTTTTGGAGTGCTGTCCTTAAACCACCATGCTAGAATCTCCGCCCCTTGGAACTCCTCTGGGACAGCCGCCCAAACCCCGATTTTGTGGTCTTCGGCTGCAAGATGCGGCATCGAACCTCCCCACAAGGTTACCTTACTCAAGTAAGTTAACCTTCCCCACCTCTGGAAAGCCTGCATATGGCATCTTTCCAGCAAGTTATGTTTTTCCAGTGAGTTAGATTTGATGTTATTTTTGTTTCAAGCTCTTTTCTCTTCAATTTCTTTTTTCAGTACTCTGATCGGACGTGGCCTGTCATCATTCTTGGTGCAATCATGTTTATACCCGGTTCCTATCACGTCCATATTGCATATCACGCTTTCAAGGGTGACTCTCACCACACATTCGATGACATTCCGGAATTTGATTGAGGGCTGTTGTCGCTTCAAATGCTTATTTTTTGATCTCATCTGTTCGATTCTCTCAGCATTTTTCTGTGCTCTGTTCCTGTTAGTGGGTAACCTACCAATGATTTCACACTGCAGGTCACTGTAAATAATTGAAAAGTCTTGTTGTCATTTGATTGCCCATGAAAAATTATTGTCACTTTCAGGAATCTGGAGTTGGATTTTCAGGCAGTTCTTCATTTTGGGAATAATTTTACTTCAGTTGTTTAGTTCATGGGATTTATGCATGACTTGTACCGTTTGATCAGTGGCCAAGTTAATAGACAAAAATACTGCAGGAGTAAAATGAAATGGCCTTGTTCATATTATCTGGCCTCATCTCATGCGATGCCATGAATTTGAAAGACCAGGCATCAAAATTCGGATTGCTCATCCATCGTAAATCCCTTGAATTGGCTTTTTTGAAGTGCAAATTCAATCTGTGAGGTTGTTTGGGGATCTGCCAAGCTGACAGTTGTTCTTTCCTGATTACTGCATGTTCCCCCTGCCAGTTCTGTTTAGTTTATTTTGATAGCACTTCTGCTTCTTGCTGTTCTATTGTTCCTGTTTTGTTTTTGTTGAATATGTTGCAAGTTTAAAATGTTGACTGTATTTTTATTAGAATAATAACAATGCCTTACAAATTTTGGGTTTTTCATTTTTTATTTTAATTTCCGCGATTATGTTTTTTTCTTCAATAATTTATTAATACCCACAGATCACAAAATGTATGCAGTGCATTTTAAAGATATATCAATATTTATGTGAGGTGTTCCTGATACCGAGGCAAACAAAACATAGGTAACGAGAAATGTTTTTGACAGAAGTCTGGTTTAATGGGCCCGCGAAAGACCCCGAAATGGCTCACATTAAACCCAGTGAATTTTGACAAACAAGTAAGCACAAAAAACGGAATGTAGTTTTTTAATTCAGTTCTTCAACATTTCTTTGCCAAGTTTTCCTTTGAGAATCCAGGACACTACGCTTTTTTGCATGACAAAAACGAAATTGAACCATTGGTGTGAAATTCATGTCAATTTAAGAATGAAATTACACTAATTTGACCTATTTCTGCAAAAACTCCCTTTTCCCAGTGTCATAGGCAGGCTGAATGCCAATGAACTCTGGCAGATTTATTCTTTCTCAGAGCAAATGATGAATCTAAAGAGGCACATTGCATCTGCTGTAAATTTTTTTTTGCGTTTATCCCCCCAGGATGCATCCTCAGCTGTTCTCAGAGACAAAGCCAGTGGCCATTTACCGCAGAACACTGCATGGATGATATAAAATGATAAATTTGTGCAAAATCTTCAAACCCCGTCTCCCTCCTCAATCCACTGATATTCCAAGGCAAGCGCAGATATGGCTTGAGTTTTGGTGGTTGCGTTCCAGCTTCTGTTGCGAATTGAAAAGAAAAAGCAGGAGCTAGCGGAAGAAATGTAACTTTGTGACCGCCTGGGGAAGCTTCTCATGTCATGCAGATGAGGTCAAGAAAGATAAAAAAGGGTTGGATCACTGACAAACGCACAGTCGGGTCACTGACAAATGCACAGAGTCGACCAAAAATCTCAGAACATAGGGGATATTTTAAAGGTCTGGCTAATACAGAGGTACCATCTAATTTCAACAGGGCTTGATGAAACTTCATGCTTTACACGAATGTCACCAAATTTTGCGGCGCATGTTGGCACTGATTCGAAAGGTTCAACCCCCTTTAGGTCAATTCTGTCAATTTCTCTGGCCTGGAAGCAAACACATTTTATTGTCAGATCTATTCAAGTGTTAGGACACGTCAAAAAATAAAAGGAACAATTAAACAAGTTCGTTAAAAACATGCACGAAAGTAGTCAAATTATAAGAGAAAAAAAAAGCCACGGTGTTCACAAGCAGCAATCATGTTTTATCAGGTTCCAAGGATGTATATTCATGCTCTAGGGCATTCCAATCTCTGGCTGTTCGGGGGAAAAGCTATTGAAGTATGGGTTGAATTGAATAATAGGCCCTCTAACATGCGTGTTAACGTGTATTCTCAACCGTTGAAAAGGAATGTGGAAAAGTCAGAGAGGTTCGCCCGGATAAGATATCTAAAAACAATGCCAAGCGCCTGGATTTTCGATTTTCATTAAAGGTTGCAAGACCCAAAGTGCAAAGTAGATGGGAGACACGTGTCACGTCTGAAATCCGCGGCAATCATATGCCCAGCAAGTCTCTGAACACGCTCCAAGGTAGAAATATGACTAGAGCACGCTGAAAATGGTGATAATTTTTGGAAAATTTCGCTCAAAAGTCTAAAAATTTCGTTATTTGGCGGTGGAAATAAAAAGGCTAGAACCTGTCAAAAACGCATTTTCAGTAATTTTCACGATGTGATTGCTTTGAATTTTGCAGAAACAATACATTAGAAAACTGATGAAGATAAACTGAAGAAGAGACTGAGAAAAGACCAAAAGAAAGCTTTATTTTTCAAATGTTTTTGTGCACCATGCTTGCCACTTAATTAAAAAAGGAAAAACACGACGTTTTTGCATGTATATCGTGAAAAAAGGAGATATTTCTTGGAAATCAATGAATTTCGTGGAAATTTTCACATTTCGTGGAAAATCGCCCATTCACAATTGCCAGAATTGACTTTCAATTGACTGAAATGACAAAGAAATCACAAAAGATGGTTGAAATGGCTGATTTCGTTTTGGCGGTACCAATTCCTTTTCACCATTTTCAGAGTGCTCTAAATATGGCACACAAGAAAGGGATCCCAGACTTAGCATGCGTACTCCAAAATGTTAGTGTGTTGTTTTTGATTTGATGAATACATCTGTTGGATGAAACTGAGCAAAACGATGTTTAACTGTTATTTCAACACTAGAAACGAAATTTTGAACTTCAGAAGGAAATTGACAAAAAATAAAAACAAAATTCCGTGGGCCCTACCCACAGGTCATATGTGGCAGAAAACTAAGTTGAGATGGACCTTTCAGATTCCTGGGATTTCTTCGCCAGTACAATACAAACAAGATTGCAAACAAAAAGAGCGACCTTTTGGAAAATTGCCTCATTCAGATTTTTTCACCCACCAAGTTCCCTAAAAATGATCAGATAAGAGGCTAATGGATCGAAAAGTTTGCTGAGATGGATTTTTCTGCTTTATGAGTCTCACAAGGAACCACAAAACATGAATGGGGCAGGGCACATTTTCAAGAAGGACTGTTCTGGTTTTGTTTCTTTTTTCGCCATGAAGGAAGAGCCTCCAGCCTGCCCTCTCTGAGGACATTTGGAAGTGTTTGAGGGCATATGAAATCTGATTGAGGCATTTTTAAAAAAAGCTCATTCTCATGTTTTGGACTTTATTGCCATGGGCAATAAATCAGATGAGTTTGGATGCTCCATCTGAACTTTAAGCTTTTTTGCCTAATTATCCCCCATGGGGCCATTTCGGGGACCTTGAGGGCCCACAAATCGAGAAGGGGCATTTTTTCCTAACGTTGGCCTCCAATATTTTGTTTAATTTCAGTGCCGGGAAGATTAACAATAGAGAACTCGCCAAAGTCTCACTGCAACGGGCACCATTTGCGTAAAATATATTTTCAGATCCCATCGGAAGTCTCACGGAATTGGCCGAAAGATGATATTGATTTTGGAGTCTGATTTGATGGTGACTCACATGACAAGGCAGGGTTAAGTGGTCCACTCCAAGTTTCGAGCTTGAAATCCATTTCTGAATGTGCAGTTTCCAGGGCTGGTATAAATTGTTTTGGACATGAAATCACTCGGAGAAAAAAGAAGAAAAAAATTTATCCCCGAAGAAGTTTGTGAACTGTCACCACACCACCCTTGCAGCACTTCATTGGGGAGCGAGAACCACACGCAAGTTCCCTCCCATGCAGTCCTGCAACAGAACTTCTAAAAACCACTGCCATCACGTCGAGCATGTACTGTATTAATTTGGCCAAAAATTTGCAGGAGGGGGCATCTGGAATCGCAAACTTTTTGTATTTTTCTTCTCCGATTTTGTTCAAATTTTACACACACTTGGGTTCCATTGGACAACGTTTTTTGCAAAATTTGAGCCTCATATATTCACCTAGTTTAGGTAACAGTGGTCATTTGTGCAATATATGAAAACTGAAAAGCAATAAAACGCTTTTGACAGGGCTGGATTTTTTATTTATTTTTTGTCATGCGGATGAACTGCACATCCATTCGATCATTATCTGCCAAAATGGTAAAAATCTGCACTTTTTGGAATTGCATTGAAATGAGAGGCAAATTGAATATCCGGCCCTGTCAATCGATTTCTGACACTTTTTTTTTGCATAAGTATGACAAATTTCAGCATTCTGTTTCAAAAAACAGAAAAAAGTGATCGATCACATGGATGTCCAAAATCAAAATAAACAAAAGTGCTCAAAATAAACACGTGCAAGAAGAACGATTAAATTTTGGTTGCTGGCATTGTTTGGAAGATATCTGAATTCAATAAGTCCTCGCTAGGGCTCCGGTCGTTTTTTTGTGTGCATCGGTGAGTTGGGGGTGACCCGAAGCTATCAAAAATTCAAAACCTAAATCGGGGAAAACGTGTATTTTTTTCATCTTTTTCGGTGGCCCCCTCAACATGCACAGCAAATGCAAGATAACCTCAAAGCAACATCAGTTCGCAATGGGAAATGGTAGGGTGGGCTGTAAACTTGCCAACCACCTCCTGAGGATGAGTCAGTGGAATGCTTCCTGGATATTAGATGGACGAACAGATGGATTGCTTTGTATCAAATAGTTGGTTGCAAAATGTCTTCATGTCTGTGATTCGCCATTCCAATAAATGTAAACAACTTCAGATCAGCGATTGGCTGGAATGGGCGATGGGATTTCCTACTCGTTCAAAGGTGGATGTGATGTCTGCTTGTCAGGTGGAGGCGTTGATGGTGGCGTTGTCAAAAGTTGATTGCTGGTTTTTCTTTATTCGCTATGGTTGGCAAGTTAATGTCCAGCTCATATCAATTGTTTCAGTAAGCGAAACATTGACTCAAAATTGCGACACAATTTTTAGTCTTCTCAAACTTGCGACCAAAACACCCACAATTATTTCAGCAGGTACTTCATCTCTATGAGTGGAGGGATCTGCAAGGAATGGGTACCAAATGGTGGCTTCTGATCCAACGAGTCAAAATCTGCCTCTTTATTTCAGTGTCCATGCTGTTCGCTGTTAGAAATATTCAAAATAAACATTAGAGTAAATGTCATTTTGGTCATTTTTCATCCTGAAAAGAGTGACGGGAGCGGAATTTGTCATTTTCGTTCTGATAGAAAGAAGGAAAAAATTTACATTGAAGACTCCAAATATTTTTCTTGTAGAAAAAGAAAAGGAAAAATGTGTGCTTTGAAGACTACAAATATTTTCCGCAATGTTCCTGATCATATTATGGTTTCAATGAAATGAAACCATACGAGGACCCATCCATATTTCAACCCAGGTCAGACCCCAACAGCCAAAATGTGGACTGACCTTTTCGTAGAATTGCTCTGAAACTCGCAGAAGGCATAGTTATTCTTGAGGAGGACCGTGTTGGACACTTCTGCCACAAAATAAACTAAAAGATTAACAGATAACAATCACCTGAATCGATTTCGGCATCTGGTTATGATGACATCATGGCTGCTGATGATGTCATCGTAACCAGATGACGAAATCGATTCAGGTGATTGTTTTTTGGAAATCTTCTAGTTCATTTTCTCGCAGAAGTGTCCAACAACGTCCTCCTCAAGAATGATCTTTTCATCCTCACCAATTCAATTTGTAAATAACATAGGGAGCGCTTTGTTAACCCGTACTTTGCCAAGAGGTGGTTCAACTGACCATCGACCATAAAAGTGGTTCAACGGACCACTTTGCCAATAAATGCAAACTAAATGTTGAAATGCCAAACAAATTGCTGTTTTGCCACTATTTTCACAAAATTCGATGGAGTGGTCCATTCTACCACCCCTTCTGATCGTATTCACTTGGACAAGTCCACACTAACACTCCAAAGTCACTCCACACAAACTCCTTTTGTCGAAATGTCCTTTTGACTGGCTTTGAACAAAATTGAAATATGTCATGAATTCAGGAGTGCTGCATAATAACATGTTTGGAAAGGTGAATGATTGACTGCCCAAACAAAAACTTGGTAATGGAATTGGTCAGCAAAGAAAAACTTGGTCACTACCCCACAAAGACTGGTGAAATCAGGGTTTTTGAAAGGTGGTCCATCGTACCACTTCGTGGTGTTTTAAGAAGAGAGGATTGTCCAATGGACCACCTCTTGGAATCATGAGATGTGAGATCCAGACGTTTGTTTTACTGTTTTCAAGAGTGTGAGCAGTGAGACTTGAAAATTGAAAATATTCGTAGATCGTGTTTTCTGCGGTTTTAAAAATTTCAGCAAATGACTTATTTTCCAACAGAATGCACTTGTTTTTCGGAAATAAAAGCAAAAAGCAAGCAATAATTCATCTTTTTTTGCGCATAAAATTAAGTGGACTGACTGATCAAACTTTCCAGAAAATACAGCTTTGTTGAGAGCAATTTTTCTTTTTCGACATAAAAATTTCCGTCACATAAGTCGATTGTTTCAGATGAATACACAAGTGAAACAGTATCGTACATTGCTGAAATTTTTAAGACTTCAAGTTGATCTTAAGAAATTTGAAAATGACGTTTCTTAAGATAAGAAATGTGAAAATGACGTTTTTTGTGATAAGAAATGGGAAAATGACATTTTTTGCCTGTCGCATGCAAACAGGGCTGTCACTATTTTCTTGAAGTTGGTTCATTCTTTTTACTTTTTCTCATCTAATCGCACGAAATGTCCTGGAACTTGTTGTTAATTCACTCAGGTCAAGCCGGCAATACCTACCTACATCTGCATCCTCATTGTCATTCATTTCCGTGTTTCGACTTCTTGGTGACAAACAGAAAGGGTTTATTCAATCTTTTGTGAAGTCGCAATGCTGCTTTCCCAAGAAACATAATCGGCCGTATGCACCAAAGCCACTAAGCCTAACCCTAACCCTAAGCTTGAAAAAAGTCAATTCCATGTTCAGTTGCACCTTTCTCACTTTCTCAACTATGGCAAAGGAACACTGTTGTGCATAGAAATCAAATTTTCCAACAGAGTTCCACACATAAAAAGTTTATGAAGTGAATTCTGTTGGAAAATTTGATTTCTATGCACAATAGTATTCCTTTTCCATCGTTGAGAAAGGTGCAACTGAACATGGAATTGACTTTTTTCAAGCTTAGGGTCAGGGTTAGGGTTAGTGGCTTTGGTGCATACGGCCGAATGTCTCAGTTTTTTGCACGGGTCGTCCTGTAATTATAATCAAAGGACGGTGGCAGCCCAGATGTTGGGAGACCGGGGTTGGGTTGGTTTGAACATTTTTCAGTTGAAATTTATTAATCTGATAACGCAAATAACTCTGATACTTGCTCACGGAAAAGTTGCGATTCTGCAACCCACGAAAGACATCTTTTGTTCACAGTTGTGCATGTGGAGTTTAAGGATTCTCTGCAAAGAATTCTGCCGAAATGTCAAAAGGACTTATTCTGTTTCAGTGGTTCTCTTCTGTCCATAAGGTGACCAGGTCTAATCTTGTCTGGGCCTGTGCCCAGATTTCGTTGTCGACTTGAATGTCTTTGACGTTCACTGGACAGTCATCTGATGAACGCATTGCAAAGTTGCAAATTATGCATTGAATTGAACCCACTTCTCTCTAGGCCTGGAGTTGGAGAAAGACTCGGTACGCACCAAACAATGAGTCCTCACTGGCTGTGTCAATCACCACATTTGGTTTCTTCTTTTGAAGCATAGTTCTTTTCATGATGGTGCAGCAGTGATGTTCATCGACGTCAAGAGCCAGGATTCGACTAACTTTCACGGCTGACTTTTTTCCTCGAGACTCGAGACTTTGTTCCTCGAGTCCTGACTCTGGCTGGACGTCGATGTGGTCCTCACGAGACTTCTCTGCAGCCAGACTCCAGCGAATCCTTAAGAGAATTGCCTTTGTTCTTTTCTGCACTTTGTGGTCGTCACACGTGCACCAGCTTTGGGATGCGGTCTGATCATTTCAGGTGTCTGATGGGGGAGATTCACTGAAATGGGCCCGGCAATCAGCCTCTGCTGTTTAAAAGAAGCAGCCGAATCCTCAAGAGGCAGGACTGTTGAGTTGGTTCCGAATGTGGTTAACAGTCACAAGTCGTTTGGACTTCCCTTCGATTGGTCCAATTTTCTCGCGGCCAATTCGTTTTTGTCCAATTACCCGTACGTTTGGGTCCACGTTAATTTTTGACTTGTGACTTCGACCCAACTGACCTGATCCAATTGTTGACAAATTGGCCCAATCGGACATTGAACCAAAAGAACTGGACCGCACAGCAACAATGGATCTCAAAATCCCAGCAATCGCGGTTTGATCCTGATATAACCGAGATTAAAAAAAAATCGGTGCATTCCAATTATTATTGGCACCAATATGTTGCATCAATTTGAAACAATAAAATTCTGTACATCTCCAATCTCCAAAAATTCTCTGTCTTCAAATTGCTTTGCAGGGCAGTGTCTGCATTCTGTTATCAAACTTACACGCACGAATAAAAAAGCCAAAATTGCAAGACATTTTAATCTTTTCTGTCTGAACCATCGGCTGATGCAGCAGTTATTTTTGTACTTTCCACGGGTTGCCGTACTACGTAGCGTGTGGGCAACTTTGGGGATCTTGGCAAAAGCTCCGGCTGAGGCAAAACTCAACAAGAACTTTTTTTCTCCCACGAAAACGAACAATTCTCATAAATGGTTGAAAATCACGATATCAGCAAAAACGTTGTTGATACTGCCAATTTGATTTTCTTTCTGCTGTGCATTTTGTTGCACTTTACTGTGAATTCTGCATTTCATGCATTTGTGTTGTGAGGAAAAAAGCTACAAAATACAAAATATCAACATCAAAACTTGCTGCCAAGTGCCAGCGCTCCAAGCGGGAACTTGGGGAATCCACAAAATTTTAAGCAAGGTGAAGAACAGTGCTATTTTGATCAAAACACAAGATGCCAAATTTGTTCGATTTTGATTTTTGCAACAAAGTGACATATCTGGCAGAAAACGTTGGTATCGAAAAGAAAACCTTGGTATCGACGAAAGTATACGTAAATGCGAAATCAATCCGGGCGTTCAAAATTTCCGTGCCACGAGCGGGTTGATTGTTGGTTGGCTTTCGAACTTATTGCAGCAAAAACTGAAAATATCATGGTTGTTTTGAACCAACTGCAGAACCCATAGAAGATAACCCATAGAATGAAACCACAGAAGATAACCCATTCAAAAGATTATGCCAACTGGTCTACAAGAGAAGACCAGACGTTTCCACCGCATTGCAACTCGAGTGATCATGAAGATCTGAGATGAACCCGGAACTCGGATCTTTTTGAGATCTGTTGAAATTGGAACATATTTGCCCATGTGCTGCAAGAATGGCAACAAAGAGCATGGCGACCATATGGCGACGATGAATAACTTCATCCACACAACATGTAAAAATGTGTGTTGGATTGGAAAACTCAACTCGCACATATCAAAACTTTCCCTTTTGATTCAGTTGCAATGTGGCATTTTTTCTTCTGCTTGCACATGCGAAAAGATGAAGAAAATTGAATTTCGGAGCCAACACGCAAAAAGGAAATATGCATGTCCAGGTGAAGTAATTCCGCCGCGATCACCACCATTTGCAAAGAACCAAAAGGTTACCACGTAGATGCCTATAAAATGAAAAGTCCACTAAAATTAACAAGCGCTCCGATGATGGCAATCAAGTGAAATTTTCAACGAATTGTGCCGTCCATCTTTAGCCCTTGGAATATTACAAACGGTAACAGAAAGACAGCGGAATCCCGGTAATACATATGTGGACTGGACGAGTTTTCATTCTTGCTCCGTGATTGTTGTAAAATACTAACTTGAACCAGTTGAACCTATCCTTACCTCGCCTCCACCAAATCGCTTTTTGAAGAATTGATTGGGGGTTGGCGAGGTTAGGTTAGGGTCAAGTTAGCTTAAATAAAAGGAAAACAATAACGGAGCAGGAATGAAAACTCGTCCAGTCCACGTGTTGGAAGGTATTCGAAACTGTTACCGAAATCCCGACAGCAACGACACATCAGCAGACGAAAACGTGTGCCTGTGATTGCGAAAGAAGCCGGTAAACTGTGATGGGTCGAACAAACGAAACACCCTGCAAAAATTCGCACGGCTTGGCTGATGTGTCCTTTCGTCGATTGAAAGTGCTCGCATGACTTGCTCATTTGTGTCCGCCTATCGAGATTTAAACACCCATGGGGGTCCTGATATCATTGCGGCATAATTTTTTTCACAGCTCACTGCGGCCCAATGAGTTTTTTTTTCTTTTGTGAGACAAACATTTGACTAGTTTGTGTCGCCTCCTGTTTGGCTTTGCACACGGCTGTGAAACATTTGGTTTGATTGTTTGCTTTTTTGTTGTGCGAGTATTGTATTGTTTAGCCGAGCATATTTGGCTGCAGTCAGACAAAACTGGGTCGACTCGCCGAGGGAGGGTTATTGTTTACATTGAAATTCATAACTGATGCTTGGCACTTGCGCTTTCCGGGATTTTTAACAACAAAAATGAAAGCATGGATTTTTTTTATTGTCCGTCGCAACGCAGGCACGTTCGGGCCAAATGACTTCAAAGCCTGAAAGGAAAAGGCCACAAAATTTCATAGATGGATGCAATTCCAACAGTTGGCCCGATGCAGCAGTCATTTCCATTTCACTCTATTTCCTTCAGCACAGGATGATTCGAAAACATTTTTGGTCGGAAATTATTTTTGATTTTGCAAACTGAAAACATCGAACGCTGCGGTTTTTGATGTGGTCAGAATAAAGCAGATTTGCTCTCTCATTTTTGTGTCACCCTGTCGTTCGTGCTCCACATCTGCGCGTGGAAATTTTGTTCAATAATCATTGAAAGCGGTTGAAATACACGAAAGTGCAATCGACTCCACTCGCAACTGGCAAAGTCATTCTCATTGGATTGGCTGACTCCGTTCTGAACAGGTGTCTTCTGCTGCATTATTTTTCCTCTTTGTTTGCCCCGACAATGTTGGGCATTTTGTCCATCAGATTGTTGTCTCCCCTGGTTATTTTCACTGGCTTGGAGTTCTTGTTCTTCTGCAAGTTGGTCTTCGCCGAACAGTGCACCAAAGAAGACTTAAAGTACACCCTTCGCGATGGGTGCGCCTACAAGCCGCTATTCGTGGAGGTTCCTGGAGGGAAGAAGGCCCAGTGTACAGTCAGGGTCAACTTGAGGGATTTCGCTACTCAGCCTGTCGTGAAGTTTGCGGATGCCGACGAGGTCAGTTTTTGGGAAGAGTTTTTTGAGCTTTTCGTTTTATCAACAAGAAAGCTGCGGGCTCATAAACACTGTCATGGCGCCACAAATTTCCCAGTTTGACAATTTCGTTGATTTTGGCGCTATTGGGAGACGATAAAACCGCGATTGCATGCCAAACAGACGAGAAGGGGCAGAAAAAATAGGGCCCAAATCATAATTCTAAAAATGGTGACGAAAATCCAACTGTCAAAGACAACATTCCGACAACAGCTTAAATTGTCTATGCATCATTGACAAAAACGTCTCGCTGCGGATATTGTGTTTTACGGTTGGACAAATGGAAAAACATACCGAAAATTTGGTAAGGTCAAATTTCCTGGGATTATTGAATTGTTAGCTGGTTTTGGTAATGAATTTTACCATCTACGAATTGTGGTTCACCGAAATTGAAAATCAACTGCCAACACAAGAATTTCAATAGCACATTTATTGGAAATTCGTTTGCTGGACAATGTGCCATGAGCGGCTTTCTCCCTTTTCACTGGACATGGTTGCCCTTTATCAAGGGCGATGATGTTTGGAAAAATTCGCTTCGTCTGCTTAACGGACCGTTTTTCACCGCACAGCACATACGTGTCCTATGGACCTGTTTAAACAGTTTTGCATCGAAAGTCAGTGAGACTTGGAGATTACACTGCGAGGCATCATAAGGGATGCCTACTTAATTTTGATTTTCCTTCTACTGTATCTGTAGTTCCTGGGTTATCTGATCATGAAGGTGTAATCCTGTCATTTCCATCAACTTCAGCATTAACAAGGCGCCAGAGCTGTTTTCAGTATGTTGACTATACCAATGTAAACTGTGAGGGGTTTAATCTGTCGCTTCAACGAAACCCCCTCTTTTCTGAACAACATATTTCTTACCGCAGTGAATGAAGTGTGGCACACTATCAAAGGAACGTTGCTTGATTGCCTGAAGACCATTCCTACCAGAAGGTAAGGGTGAATTGTTTATACCCTTGGGTGAATCGCAAACTTGAAAAACAATTTCAGAAAAAAAAGAAAAGCTCACTCGATACTTAAGAGGAGTGGACTTCCTCAACACCAGGAAACTTACCTTAAATTAAAGCAATCTTGTGCGGAACCAAATGCAATCTTATTCGAAAAATTTATTACCAATGCCATTACAAGCGATCATTCTCGTAAATTTTGGAGATATCTCAAATCAATGCGCAAGGAGACTGGAATTCCATCTCTAACTAACCTCAGCGATAATGTCGTTGTCACTGAGCCACTGGAAAAAGCATCTGTTCTTAACACTTATTTTGCGTCTGTCTTTTCTCCTCAAACAGTTATTTCTGTTGTCAATAATGTTATAACGCCAGCCTAGTCGAAAATATTTCAGAGGGTTTGAACCCTCTCTATTTTCATGCCGGTGGGCTATTAAATCTTCTTCGGCGCGTATACCCGGCAGGCTCGTAAAGGGGCTGGCTCCCTCCTTGTGTTTTCCCCTTGCTGCTTTTTTTAATCTGATCCATAGGACTGGTGTGATACCTGACGACTGGGAAAACGCTAGCGTTATCCCTCTTCGCACGAAAGGTGTACCGGGAAATAGGCCCGAGGGCTACCGTCCAATTTCGTTAACTTGCATTTTCTCAAAACTTTTCGAGCGCATCCTTTTCAATTTCATCACAGCTCACCGAGAGTAAGCGCTCCTGCGAATCACAACTTGTACTTTTCGCTGACGACATAGCTCAGTCGCTTGACAATGGAATACCAATTCGTGCAATTTTCTTGGATTTGACTCAAGCTTTTGACTTGGTGTGATACCTGACGACTGGGAAAACGCTAGCGTTATCCCTCTTCGCAAGAAAGGTGTACCGGGAAATAGGCCCGAGGGCTGCCGTCCAATTTCGTTAACTTGCATTTTCTCAAAACTTTTCGAGCGCATCCTTTGCAATTTCATCACAGCTCACCGAGAGTAAGCGCTCCTGCGAATCACAACTTGTACTTTTCGCTGATGACATAGCTCAGTCGCTTGACAATGGAATACCAATTCATGCAATTTTCTTGGATTTGACTAAAGCTTTTGACTTAGTACTCCATGCCAAACTTCTTGAGAAGCTCGAAAGCATTGGCTTGTCGCGCTCTGTAATCACTCTTGTTAAATCTTTTGTACCGGATAGATCCCAGCAAGTTAGACTCTAAGATGTAAATTCTGCGACTATACCAGTAACCTCTGGTGTCCCGCAAGGTAGTGTCATAGGTCCGCTACTTTTTCTCATTTACATTAATGACATTACTGAAAACATCTCCTGTTCAATTCGGATGTTTGCTGATGATGTGGTGATATGCCGGCAGGTTCGAGATCAAATTGACTGCACTAGGCTGGCATCGGATCTTGCTCTTATATGTAATTGGTGCCATAGGTGGAAAATGAAAATAAATGTGGGCAAGTCCAAAGTTCTTCCATTCGGTAACCATGCTACACAATTTCCCGACTCTGTTGAAGGCACTGCCCTCGAGGTCGTCAAACGCTTCAAATATCTTGGACTCACCTTTTCAAGTGATCTTAGTTGGTCACCACATGTAAGCGAGACTGTAAAAAAGCGTCTTCGACCGTAGGTTATATTATGCTTAACCTTTCCAATGCATCTGTTGATAAAAAAAGCGCGCCTATGTTTCATTGGTTTTACCAATCCTCGAGTATGCTTCTGCTGTGTGGAACCCCTCGAAAGTTTCTGACATTCAGGCTATAGAAAGTGTTCAACGCCGAGCCGCTCGAGTAATAACGTGTACTTATGACCGTTTTGCCAGTGTTTCTGCCCTTCTCTCGCGTCTTGAGCTCCCTACCCTGGCCAGTAGGCGTCGTGCTCACTGCCTTAGCCTCTTTCAAGATATCTTGGTTGGAAATGTAGATTTTCCTTTTCCTTCTTGCTACTCACTTAAAGTTGTACAGAGGCGAACTGATAATGGATTAAGTTTTAATGTTCCTCTCGCTTGGCGCAATACTTACAAAATTCTCTCTTTCCATTGGCTATCCTCGTGTTGGAACAACCTACCTCGTGAATCTCCTATCATCCAAGCTGCAACTGAGAGGATTGGGGTTATTATGAGTGTCTGCATTTGCCGTCGTCCAGGCCGGGTGCTGTTGTATTTCGCTCCGTTTGTTGTGCTGTCATCGCAACGTCTGCCTGTCGCTTCCCACTTCAGACAGGGTGGTCCTCAATTTACTGTGCAGCGCAGTTATTTCAGTAGAGATGCCGAAAGCCTCAAATCGTGCATCTCAACATCTTTGTGTTTCGTCGTGCAAATTTGGACGCAAGCACTGTGCCGAAGGCGGTGGCATGCAATCTTGTGCCTTTTCACTCACGAATTGTTCGCAATGGTATCATTTCCATTGCGTTGGCCTGAATCCTGACATTACCGTGCTATTTTGGGCATGTCAGGGGTGCATCAAATTGATAAAGAACTCTGTGGCATCGTCAGACGCAATTGGTAAAATCTGTTCCAGTGTTGCCAAACTTGAAAAATACATTGGGGAAGTCAAGTCTTCGATTGTGGCCATCAAAAATCTAAATGCCAACAGCATCCAGGACTTGAATCAAAGACTGGACTCTCTCGGCCGGCAGACAGAAGAGGTTGTCAGCATTTTGCAGCCTCATTTAAAAGCTGCGCCAGATTTGAGCTGCATCGAACCTCCAAGGTCTTCTTCTCCAAGACATCCAGATGTGAGAGAAAGTCTTGATATCGGTGGTAACAAAACTGCTGATGTGCCACCACAGTCAAAATTCAACTTTCCACTTAACCGGCCTGCCTTACACCATGGCATCAGTAACACAGTCGGCCATCAAACTCTTCGAAAGCCGGGTTCTTCTAGTCCCAGTTTCATACCCAAACCTTCCAAAGTTAATCGTGTTTCGAAATCAGGCCCATCTTGTTCAACCACAAAATACAGCAATGCTCGTGGTTGTAAAACTCTGTTGGGTTCACCCCATACTGCTGAACTCATCTCCGGTTCTGTACCTGACGTTCCTCAGACTGCAGGTTCAAGAACCTCAGGCAAACTTCTCAAATGCCTGGTGCCCACAGATATCATGAGATTTCAGGCAACCGCAACAGTGGCTTCCTTGTGATTGGTGACTCCCACGTAAAGGGAGTGCGAAAGAATCTCTCATTAACAAAGTCATGCGTAGTTGCATTTCCTGGAGCAACCTCATCTGACCTGTGTAAAGCAATGTCAGTGTTTGACCTGTCCAGTTTTACGGTGAACACCCTGGTTTTGCATATCGGGGGCAATGATGTCCACCAACGAAAAACCTTCGCATCAATTTTAAATAATGTAGAAGCGCTTGTGTCTCTGCTCAAAGTAAAGCTTCCAGGAGCCAGGATCATCATCTCCGGCGTGATCATTCAAAAAGTGACGAACAGTTCGGCAATAAGTCAGCTCAATGGTGCCATCGCGACAGCAGCAAGGAAGTTTGGTGTTTCGTTTTTTGACATTAATCCACGAATGACAAGTGAGTATTTAAAGCCGGATGGCATTCATCTGAACAGAAACGGTAACATTTATTTTACTGGCTCAATTCAATTTTATCTTCTGCGGGACTTTACGTTAATGAGTCTGAAAATGCTAGTGCAAATTTATTGAGAATGCTGTAAATACGCCATATGCACACTCTTTCTGGGACCACATGAGGCAGAAGAGGAAAGGCATCTCGGCAATTCCTGTCCTCTCCAAAACGGACGGATCGTTAGTTACAGATAATGTTGAAAAGGCCAATTTATTTGTTACCTCTTTTCAAACTAACTTCACAAGTTCACAGCCAACATACCACACCTCGCTATCAGCGTCATCTTCTCGCCTTTCTGGGGCGGTAACACATGTCCACGCGCCGATTATTCCAGAAACAGACACTGATCTGTCCACCTTCTCCCCTGAAAATATCTCATTTCACTTTAGTTCTTCTGAAATCTCCAGGACCATATCCTCAATGTGCAGCAAAAAGGGCCCGGGTTTTGACAAAATTCCTGTCCCCCTTATCAAGAATCTAAATGCTACGCTTTCGAACTTTTTGGAAATTCTTTTTGGAAAAATATGCGATTCTGGAATATTCCCGGACCACTGGAAAGAAATCAATATCTGTCCGGTCCCAAAAAAGGGCAATCTTAATGATGTTAAAAATTTCAGACCAATCTCTCTCATTTCTGCTGTACCGAAAATATTCGAGAAAATGTTGCACAACTTAATCAGTGATTTCTGCGAGCATAACAAGATTATCCACCCCAATCAGCATGGATTCAGGAAGGGAAAATCATGCGAAACACAGCTCTCTGAATTGGTGTTTGATGTTGCGTCAAAATTTGAATCCAGAACTCCTACTCATGCCATATTTATTGACCTGGCGAAAGCTTTCGACAGTGTTGACCACGAACTTCTTCTTGTAAAACTTCAGAGGCTCTCGTTCCCGGCCACGTTGCTGAAACTTGTTCAGTCTTATCTATCGTCACGACATGCCAACGTTATTCTCGATCGTACATCTTCCTCTGCCGTCCTCAATCTTGCCTCAGGTGTCCCCCAGGGGAGTGCGCTTGGCCCCCTTCTTTTTATTCTGTTTGTTAATGATCTTTTCGATGTAATTAGTTGTCGCATAAGGCTTTATGCAGATGATATTGTTCTATACACAAGTGTCGAGGTTGGCAGTGACGCTACAAGCTTACAAGATAACTTAGACTCGCTGCATCAATGGTGCAGAAATTCGCGCATGGATATTAACGTATCAAAATGTGCGTTTTTACTCTTCCACCCCAAGAATCTCAAGGCCCCGAATTCTGATGCCAGAATTTTTCAATACAAGATAAATGAAGAAATTGTGCCACCAGTACATGATTTCAAATATCTAGGAGTCAAGCTTCATGAGCATTTAGACTGGACGGAACAAGTCAACTTCTCCATTAACAAAGCCAGATCCGCTCTAGGATTTTTACGCAGGAACCTTTCACACGGAAACACCAAATCGAAGCTTTTGGCATACAAGGCTACTGTCTTACCTCATCTTGAGTATGCGTCTGTTGTATGGGACCCTTTTCTTGCTTCTCATGCTGATGCAGTTGAAAAAGTACAACGATGTGCAGCCAGGTTCATTACCGGAAACTATGACCGCACAGCTAGTGTGACATCTATGTTAAATAACCTTGGTCTTACTCCTCTCAGAACTCGTAGGAGTGAGAAAAGACTTGCATTCCTTGTTAAAATCTTAAAAGGTAAAACCTTAATTCAGATCCCTCAGATTTTTTCTGAAAACTTTCAAAACAGAAGAGCCATTCACGATTTTCAGTTTCGTATACCACTGATAAAATGTAATGTATATCTAAATTCTTTTTTCCCGAGAACTCTTAAAGATTGGAATTCCTTGCCGAAAGATTCCCCATTACTTCGCGCAATCACTCGTGTACGGCGTCACTGACACCTCGTCTTTCTTGTTGCCATCACTGATACCATCTGCAAGTCTTTGTGTGAAAGAACATTGTCATTTATTCATTGCTTTTTTTCGCACTCCTGCCATGCTCTTTATTGTTTTTTCTCTCTCTCTCTAATTGCTCTGACTGTCTACATGTATTTTTTTTTGCTGTCTGTAAATATCAACTTTTGACATATTTGCACTTATAGTTTAGCAAATAAAAGGAAATAAATAAATAAATAAATAAATAGTCACGTCTGACATGAATCATTCATCTTTAAAAATCCCACGTCAGCCTTTTCCTCGACACCCTGTAGCAAATACTTTTTGTCAATTTATTTATTCCGACGGCAGCCGCGAATTCTGCAATCTCTTTGATTTTTTCGCCGTTTTGATTTTATCGGTTTGTTTTTTTGCTGTGATAGTCCGTTTATGGCAGGAACTCTCAAAACATTCATTTCTATTTCGAACGGAAAATGACGAGTTGTTTGCCATCAGTGGTTTTCTGTCGCCTGTTAAAAACCGGAGTACAGCATTTGCTCTGGCTGGAAATCAACAAATCTATTCAAGTGCATTGCAATCTGGAACATTTGAAAACGGGGTGCGTGGCTCTGACCTGAGAATTGATGATGTGGTTACTTGCCCTTCCACTGCTCCGTTGACTTATCACCATGCAGGCGTTGGACCTGTCGAGGTCACATCTCCCGACAGCAATGATATAATTTGTGACGCAAAAGCGTATCTTCATTTTTTGAATATAAACTGCCAGTCTTTGAACTCTCTTTTTAAAAAAACTTCGCTTCTGGAACTGCTGAGGGATGAAAATGTGGATGTTTTTGTGGCAACTGAAACATGGCTCTCACCAGACACGCAATCGTCTGAGTTGAGTATGAGTGACTTTGCAATCTATAGGCAAGATCGAACTCCCCCTAACAAGGGCGGTGGAGTATAAATCGGGGTGAGATCTTCCATCAAAAGTTTACCTCTGTCAAAAAACCATGATTTTGCCTTCAATGGCGTTGTCGAAGTAACTTTTTGCCGTATATTCCTCAGAGAACTCATATTTATATGCTGCGGAGTTTATTTATCTCCGTCAGCAGACGTTGCAACTATAATTGCCCTCTGGGACTGCATATCAAATGTCATTGTACATGAATCGCATAATGAACCTTGCAATTTTGTAATGTCTGGTGATTTTAATTTACCCGCCATTAACTGGTCCAATTTGTCAAACTTTAACATTGGTGCCAAAAATATGACTTTTCTAGACAACGTTTCTGATGCTGGCTTCAGGCAATTAGTCCGAGAACCTACCCGTTTCTGCAGAAGTGGGGCTTCCAGCTTGCTAGATCTGTTTTTTATAAATTTTTCAACTGATTCAGAACAGGTCAGAATTATAGGTGGCATTGCTGACCATATGGCAGTATCTGTTACGGTCAAATTTTGCAATGCTAATCATTTACCCTCAAGCAAGTTCAAAATATGCAGATCTATTAGTGTGTTTCATTTGGCTGACTGGAATTTCTTCATCTTTCTCCTCTATAACCATCTCCCCCTCTACCATACAGCTGCCTCTTTTTCTTCTTCAAATGATCTCTGGGCAATTCTTTTTCAACTGCTTCAGGGAATAATTGCTATGATCCCGCGTCATACCATGAAGACTGACGTGCGGTGTCCTTGGGTTAATAGCAGGCTGAGGTCCGCACTTCGGCTGAAGCGGCGTCGGTTCAAGATCG
>JASGXE010006631.1:0-20198 GCA_030068105.1 Sinentomon sp. SZTP_YWyxl | reverse complement strand
TGTTCTGATAGAGAGGCAGTGGGGATCCAAAAGGATTTCGCCAGGTTTTTCTTGCACAACCTAGATGACGGCTTTCACCCAAGATATTCCCATGGCTTTGGACCGAGGATCAAAAATTGATGCCATATATTGATTGATTTTGCAAAGGCCTTTGATGTTGTGAGCTTGCTGCTTGAGAAGCTTGCTTTTTTGAGTCTGGATTACACTACCCTGTGTTGGCTGAGGGGATACCTTACTGGCCGAACTCATGTTGTGAGAATCGATAGCCATCTGTCTGAAGTAGTTCACGCTTCGCTTTTACTTTTTGAAGTTTCAGATTTGAAAGTTTTCTAAACCTGTCCGATTCGAACCTTTTGGCAATTCGCGGCCTGGCTTTGAACTTTAGGAAATAGACGCGATGCCCAAATGCATGGATTTAACTATTTTAGTGATTTCCTATGGTGCAGATTGATGCGAAATACCCAACCTCCTGTTGGTGAGGAACGTACACGTACCAGAGCATTCGTATCGAGCTGGAAATTTAAATATTGAAGTTCAATTCGCGAGCACCAGCGGCGGCTTTTTTCTTTTTCGGCTTTCATCTCATCTCTTACAGGACTGAGGGAGAAGTATCCCACTTCCTTCAACCGGCGTGCTTCATACGAACTACCGTTTCGCACCTCAAATCACAATTATTCGAACATAATGTTATCTCACCTGGCACAATGCATTTGGGTGCATCATCCGCAACAATACGAATTCACCATTCTCCATTTTACGAACAGTTCATCGCCATTATCTTGGTCTCAGCTCCTTTTATTTGCTTTGGCATTGACAACGGCGGGCGCCTTTTCAAAAATGACACTGATCTTAAGGTGAGTCGTAGGCAGTGCACCTTCAACCTAATTGTCCTCACCGCCGCCGCTATCACAATGATCACGGGCATTCTGGTGCTTCAGGACGGATACTGCATGGGTGCATTCTGTTAGAAAATGTCCTCAACATCTATTCAAATCACTTGGACGCCGGATCTCCCTGTTGCATTATGAAATTCTCCATCTCTGCAGGAGATTGGCTCCAATGGGATTGGATTCTGTGGTTCATCTTTGCACATAATGTCGACCTCAAGTTTTACCGTTTCACAATTTGCAAAAGCCCCACGGATCGATGCACATCAGCACGAAGCAAATTTAGGAGCCCACTTACGTGTATAAAGGCATGCGCGTGTGGGTAGAGCCATGCTCAGTCGACATTGTTCAATGCTGTTTAACAGATCCGCCGTCTGGCCTGATTGTCTCTCTATGTCCCTGTCAGTTTCTATGTCGAGATAGATGTCTCCCTCTATTTACCGCAGCCAATTCAAATTAGGCTCGATCAAATCGAAGGTTGGCCTCTATCTCATTGAAGATATGGGATTATCTCACCGCAGGTGACCGGTTTTCCCACTTCAGATCTAAACGGACTCCAAACAGGATATAAAGCATCATATTATCCTGCCCAATAAATGCAATAACGGGCTAATAGGTCCTACTTTACTAGGTGCCCCAAAAGAGCACCAAGAACTTTGAGTCATCCCATCAGGGCTGCATGGGTTGTCGTTTTGATCTGATATTATGAATGCCATTTCCGCAGGAACTATAAAACCAAAGCACACGAACTTCTGGATGGAAGCAAACAACGTCCGAACTTGGAAGGAATCCCTGCCATTGGGAGTGCGATTTGATCTGCGAAATTCGAAAAGATTCCTTGGGTGTTTTTTCTGATCAATCTGTAGAGTGCGTGTCTGTGTTTGACGACTCGTCGGTATATTTCTTCAAACAGTATGCTTCCCGCCATTGTTAGTTGCCCATTAGGCACCACAATGAGCATAACATATTCGCTAGTCGGTAATCTATTTACAATGCGGAAATCCTGGGTTCGTCGTTACACGCATGCGGTGGCGTGGTTTTGACAATTTCACTCAACACCTTTGATATCGGAGGGATTTCAACCCAAACAAGGAGAAAATTTGCGATGGAAAATAGCGCAGCATGCAGTCGCGTCTCTGCTTATTGCAACGAGCATAATGCCGGCTGGGATCCTTCCTTTTTGAGAACCGGGCCGATTTGCCAAACTCCTCTTGATGGAAACACGTATAATTGAGAACCCAGTGGATGAATGATTGCAAATTCGAATTTAAACATCAAGGATGCCAATAAACGATGGAACATGAGGACACAAATAATTACAGAAACATTTCAACAACAAATCTGGAAGGAGTTCGACTCTTTGCATACATAAAAGTGCTGGCATATCATCAGGTTGTAACAACTGACTTATTGAAATGAACTGAATTTATCCATTCTATAATAGCTTTATCTTTGCGGAACACATTTTGATTCTGGTGTTAAACATTGAAACGGAATAAAAAACCGTTCAAGCCTTTATCGCATTTTGGTTCTTTCCAAAATATTGCAGGAATAATACAGGAAGAATAGAAATCAACTTGCGTGGCACAACCTTTCTTTTCCGATAGATTCGAGACCCATGCATGCAACCTTCCAGCGAATGAACCCAATGAAAACATATTTTAATTGCGCATATGCTAACTGAATATAAAAAACTATAGTAGATGAGAAATGTTACATTTTAAGATATTGTTGCTGGTATGAGACATTGTTGATGGTATGCGGACTTTTAGATATTTTTCATTTCCAAAATATCCTCTATCGTGTTAAAATAAATCCTTATGAGCAGAACCTTCAACCTAATGCAACACTTGTGTCGTCTTTTTGCCACGCACTTAATATGACTATAATGTACGAGTGCCTATATCATTCTGAAGGCAAAGCAAAAACTGCAAGACATGCAGGCACATATATTCGTAGCTCGGCTGAAATTCAGATTCGATTGATCAAGCGAGATGAGGTGAGATGTATTTCCCAATTTTTTGAAACAACTTTCTTTGCGACGTTCTTTCCTCGTGTGATGCTTGGAGGGATCAAACCAAAGGTTTTTGGAGCGTTTTTGACATTTTTTGAATATGGATCTAAGTTTTTTTAAATCGTTTAGAAAGTTTTCAAAATAAAATGCAAAATTTAGCCACAATCCGTCAATAAAAAAGATCTACAACATCGGCATTACAGGTTTTTTGTTTTCCTACGATTCAACACTCCGGAAGCTCGCTGTTACACGTATATGACTTGCGAGTGGAATCATAGAAGTGGTTTCTGTTGGCAGCAATTTATTATTGGCATTCCATGCATTCTGTCAGATATGCTCTGATGGGTTGTGGATTCATTTTCTGTCCTTTTAATAGCGAATACAATTTTCTGATCTTCAAACCCGCCTCGAGGGACGACAAACCCTCCGTTCCATGCATGGTCAAAGAGCAAAAGCACAGCAGATAGGACTGGAGGACTATGGTGCTGCTGGCGCTTGATGTTGTTTGAAACATCTCCTCCAAAACTTCAATAAAAGGAGACCGACAGACAGCGAACGAACGACTTTGTTTGCTCAAAGACATCCACCAGGCAACCGACCAGGCGAGTAGGCGTCGAGCAGGACAAGCAGTGCCTGATAAGGAAAGGACGAGAGGCGTGCGCCAGTGAGGGGTGTTACGATCTGCTGGCTTATATACGTAATAGTTTTTATTTAGTTTGCCATTCAGATATCCAAGCGCAAGGCAGAGACCCATCCACTCACACATGCCTCGTCAAACACACAAGCAGTGCGATATCCTGATTGTCAGAATTTGGCTAAATTGGAGAAAATTGCTCTCGAGGGAGGTCGAAACTTCCATTCTTTCCGACACACAAGTCGGACAATTAACGCCGCCGGCAGTTTAACGAGCGTTTATTAGAAAGGGACCTCTTCGGACTCAAGCGGACTCAAGCGGACACGAAAGTCCGCCGGAGGCCTCACCGGCAAGGACCAAGTCCCTCTCTGCACCCGCTGTCTTCTTCTGCAGGCTGCGTTGCTCAAGATTTCGGAGAATGATTAAATTTATTTTATTTATCTTCCATTTTGCGCTTGGTTTGTTGATTCAAATCGCAGAGCAGAGCAGCAACGCAGGAAGGCAGGCAGGCAGACAGGAAGGAGAGCAACAGGCTAAATTAGGATTCGTTTCGTTTCTCGCGACACACACGACAATGACAGGGTCGGAAAAAACTCTTCTACCAGCACGGAAGAAATGGCTAGGGCTGATGATTTTTGCATAGTCAGGCATTACCTTCAAGATGCTGTGATGTGCATGGCCAGTTCCATAGACTACGAGAAGCAGGAGGCCGACCGCACGTTCTCGTCCACGGAATAGGATCGCCAGAATGAAAGACGCAGGCCAAAAATTAAAACTGTAGCACACAACTGAGGCCAAAATTAACTTCTCTCTCGGCCTATTCCATCATTTCATCATCAACAACTGGTTGAGAACATGCATGGAAGGCGAAATCCTCGTTTTAACCTTTATCTCGTCTATGATGCCATATGGCATCACCGAAAAACAATACCGAATCTCGTCTCTGCATTGTGTTAAAAAATGACTTTTTTTTTTTTGGAATGACACCCCACTTTGAGATCTTGTCGAAAACGCCACCAGATTGTATTGAAGTGTCCAACCGTTAACCCTGTCAAATTGACATGCGAACAGCAGGCTTATCTGGGGTGAATTTTGGGGTTTTTTGCGCCTGCTGCTCCGAAATGGTGGGTCCTGTCTATGATGCCATTTGGATCATAAAGGATCGATATTTGGGCGGGAAAAAAGTGTCTAGGCCAAATTTAGCCTGGGGGGGTAGTCACTCCAAGCCCTGCCGGCGGCTGGAGCGCCGGCAGGGCTTGGAGATAAAAAGCATGTAAAACAACGGAGGTGAAAACGGTTGAAACGATGTTATCATACGGAAAACGGTTTAAAACTTCAGCGGTAAAACGGAAACCAGGTGAAAATGAACGAGCAAGTTCTGGCTCACCGCAGCGAGATTCACTGCAGCGGAGCCGCGAGTTTCAATGACTTGGTGATTCGACGAAAAAGCATCAGCCGAACAAGCTTGCAAGTGAACGGCCAACACAACGGAAAAAAATAATAACGTGACGAGACTGTCGTTTTTCAGATGAACGTTTGTTGATAATCGGCATGCTTTACGCGAAATATGAAAAACTGCATATATGGCGTTCAAAACATTTGATAATAAATTGTTTGGGGACGCCACGGTGTCCCGACTGGGAATAGAACCCGCGACATTCAGATCACGCGCGAGTCAGACGCACTGCGCCACGAGGGTCGCACAATTGAACATCTAACCTTGACCCAAACTATTACTAACCAACCATAACTTAAACCTGTAACCGAACCTCTATTTTCATATGATTACAGTTGAGTTTCATCTGGGACTCAATTAGGCGGGATTTTTAGACGTTAAAAATTAGACGTTATTCCGCGCACCCGTTGCGGGTTATAATATGAAGAATGTCAAATTTGCGGGGATATTTCATAAATTGGTATGAAAATATTTCAAACGGCAATTAATTATTTTAAATTCCATTTTATGATCCATTGAAGTGCAAATATTTTGTTGATATCCAGTGTTCCTTCAACAGCATTCTGTCATGTCTCAGGGGTGCCCCAAGGGAGTGCACTGGGGCCACTTCTTTTTGTGCTTTTGTTAATGACATTTTTGAACACTGCTCTCGTCGAATTAGGCTCTACATGCTACATCTTCTGTCTCTGATTGCATGCTTCTGGAACAAAATCTCGACATGGAATCAATGGCTGGTGTGTCAACTCAAAAATGGTTGCCAAAATGTTCATCAAAATGCGCAGTTATTGATTTTAAGCCATGTGGCTTCATACAAAATGCTTAACATCCGAATTCAAAATTGCTGAAAATGTCCCGTACGTTTCTGCAACTATTCAAGAAAATTTAAAATAGGACGAGCACATCAATTCTACACTAAATGAAGTTGAGTGTTCCCTTGCAGTATTGCTCAGAAATTTGGCACATTCTGACAGTTAGTCCAAATTAAAGGCTTTCAAAGCTACTATTATGCCCATATACTTGAATATGCATCTGAGTGGCCTGGGATCCTTACCTTATGTTATCCTTATACCTTATGCCAGCTGATGCTCGTGAAAAAGTCCAACGCTCTGCTCCCGCTTCATAGTTAACGATTTCCGTTATACCACCAGTGTTTCTGGTATATAATGACCTCTCTCAATCTCGATCCCCTTAAAATCCGAAGGGAAGAGAAGGGGCTCTCGTTTCTCTTAAAAATTTTCAAGAGTCAAATTCACATTCAGATATACGCGACGTTTTCTCGCCAGATTTTCATGAAAGGCGCTGAATTCACCAGCTTCCAATTCAAAATCCTCCTGATTAAAACAAACTCATATCTTTCTTTTTCTTTCCCCGGGCCCTGAAGTCGTGGAACACTCTTCCAATCGCAGGTCCTCTTGTCACTTCAAAATTCTGCTCAATTTATGATCCCTGAACCATTTGAGCCGAGAGATTGTCGAGAGACAATCTCTCGGCTCAAATGGTTCAGGGATCATAAATTGAGCAGAATCGTCACATCTGCAGCTTTCATTGAAAAGGAACCAGCCTTCAGAGTTTATGTCCATAAAATCATTTTGTTTTGCATTTTATAATAGTTATATCGTTAATTTGTCTCTCTTTGTTCCTTACTGTTATTGCATTGTATCGAGCAAACTAAATGAGAATTGATTGATTGATTGATTGAAATTTCGATGTTCATTTGAAGGAGCTTTTCCTGTTTCTTATAGAAGCCAAAAGATTTACCCACCTATAATCAGACTGTTCATTTTCAATGTCATCGATAAAACACTCATCGTTTTTGGAAATGGTCACTTCTTTTATTGCCATGATCAACGTAATTTCTGTTCGTTTTTTGTTTTTGTATTTTTTGCCTTGCTAAATAAAGATTAACAAATAATGCGGTGGCAATCTCGGACCAAGTTTATTCAATTTTGCTGTCAAAATTTGCCCTCAAAAATGTGAGAAGACTTAGCCATGTGAAAAATCCAACCCTTGTCAAAATGGCGCATTAAATTGTCCAAAATCAGAGCCAAATTGAATGGTGAAATCGCAAAAATTCTTCCTCTGCGGAGTTCCTGCATGGGGATCTCTTGCCCCAAATGGGAAATGCACAATTCCCCATTTAAAGGTTGTGGGTTGTTAAAAAATTTTAAGGGGAACGTTCAAGAAAATGTTTGTTTGGGGTCAAATTTTCCAAAAATTATGGCCAAGCAATTGCGGCAAAAACTTAAAGGTTTTTCTTTTGGTTCATGTTCCCAAATTAGCCTTTTCCCGAAGGCCCAATTTGAAAAGGGTGGCAGGGGGACCACCCCTTGAACCACCCTGTTTGGGCAAATTGGGATCCGTTGGTTTCCGGGGGTTGAAAAAAGGGGTTTCGCCTTTTGAACTTTGGGGCACCGATAAAAGGAACCGGACCAAGTTAATGTTTTTTTGGGCGCAATTGGAGGCTTTAAAAAAATATTTTGGCGCCTGGGTTTCCGGGAAAAATGACCCAAATGCCCCAAAGTGAGGCCGTTATATTTCAAGAGAGAATTTGGCAAGTCATCTTTCCTTGGGAAAGCAATAAGTACTTGGAACTCTCTCCCTCCCAAGGTGCTTCAACCACCGATATCTGTGCCTATTCTTCGGCGCAGGCTCTCTGCACTTTTTTTCGCACCTTCACTTTCCTCCTCAATGGGAGCTCCGTAGGCAGCTTTCTGTCATCACAGTAAATTTTGTGTAACCAGTTTTCACGATTTGCACAACCACTTTATTCCCACTTCCTTACCTGCTCTTGATCTGTTTAATCATTGAACTGTAACATTTTTGTGTATGTTGTGTATGATAAGGGGAAATCCCCTCAAATACAAGTTCATTCATTCATTCATTCATTCATTCATTCATTCATTCATTCATTCATTCATTCATCTCTGCCCCATGGAATGCACACCATATCCCATAAGTTGTGCTTTGTTAAAAAAAATTTTACACGGAACGTCAGAAAATGTATGCTGAGGTCAGATGTATCAACAAGTATGGAACAACGCAATGCGCAAAACACAATCAAAGTTTTTGCTCTTTGGTCTCATGTCAGTTAGCCTTTCCGAGACCCATCATTGAAAGGGGTGGTCAGAGGGGACCACCCCTCTGACCACCCTGATGGGTCATAATTGGGATCAGAATTGGTCCAGAGGGGTGCAAAAAACTCTTGGGGTGTCAAGATCTTTTGACATTGCCCGCACCGATAATAGTGAACCGGACCAAGTCAATGTGTTTTCTGGCGCATGTAGTCGTTTATAAAAATATTCTGAATGGCGCCTGAGAGAATTTCACGGGAATAACATGACCACAAAATGCCACGAGGCGAAAATCGGATTCGGAATCGAATTGATTTTTTAGCGGATTTATGTTGATATAAAGAACATCTCCTGAAAATTTGTCTGCATATTATTCTGGAATTCCCTGCATCTTTAACACAATGGATAACGCAGAAGCAGGACTATATGTCTTCGCAGGTTTCAAGCGCACAATTTGTTCTTCAGTTCGGTTCGGTTCGGTTCAGTGTTCGGCCCTGTCGGTACAGTTTTCAACGATTATATCGAACAGAGAAATCGGTTGCGTATATTTTTATATTACCGAAAATTGAATATCTACTTTATCGGCTGCGCAATTAAGCTATCAGATTTAAACCGTTTTGAACATGTTTAGCCAGTTATTACAAGCTTTGCGATGTCGAACGGCGGATGTGGTATCTATTCCCTAATAACAGGTTCCATTAGGCTCTATTGTGAACACCAATAGGCGGCGTATAGGCACATTACATATACGTGAAGGCATGGAATCCCTGGATGGATTCGCTTGTGATCGGCGCCTTTGTCAGTTTAACAATGCTTCCTGAATTGTGCTCAAATGTAGCGATATAAAATTGTACCCTCTCAACTATAATAATCTTTCTGAAATGATACATTTGTGCCGTATAAATTGTTCAACGTGTAGGTATGTGTGGTGATATGAAACCGCAATTTGTCTGCATCATTCAGTGTCAAATTGCCGGTCGTGAACGCCCCATTTCGTTGACCTGGCTAAGGCTTTCGACATCACCTCTCCTTTTTCAACACAGATATGCCTACTTCGGATCATTCTCAGCACTGTGAATTATTTTCAGTTTGGAGATTAATTCTCTGCATTTGGAGCATTATTATGTTCAGTTATAGGTTATGGGAGTGATTGTTTCTCTAGGAGAGGGATGCGAATAAAGCAGTGGAGCTTCTGCGATTCCTAAATAGAATTTGATGCAGACACTCGTTCCATACGTATTTATACGTGCGTTAGAGTTTTTGACATTTTTGATCGAAGAGACTGACGGTTTCAGCTCATGCTTTAATGTTCCGCAGCAAAAAAACAACAACATTGGTATTGAAAGTATAGAAAAGTACCCAAATACATTCCGAATGGTATGGTTTGGTGTCCCTTTTCAGATGAATAGAGATTCATGTTTCAATAGGTAATTTGGCGGTTGCAATTGGTTCTCCATGTCTCTGAAAGGTATGTACTCCGCACTGGCATACAATGTTACGCTGCTGGTTGGTTCAAAATTCAGCTGATAGGTACATACAGCAGAATTATTTAATCTTCAAAACGAGATCGCTTGACGAGTTTTTCCCAGAGTGCCATGCCATTGCCACGGGATGTGTTTTACTTGAGGAATTCCTTACCAGAAAGTAAAACAATTGTGCACATGTTGCAACAATGACAACAATCTGATCGAACCAGGAAGCAGAATGAGGTAGCGCATCGAATACGCACTGATGCCATCGCGTTCAATGTCATTGCTGCGTAGGTACACCTAATCAAAAAGAGAATTAAGTTCACCTGAAAATCGAGAATGAAATTGGCGCTGCAAAGTCCTGAGCCAGCAAAGCCGCATAAAGTTGAACAACAGAAAAGCTGCGGCCAATCATCCTTGAATCCAATGTTTGCTGTCAACCGATTGTGTGCCTATGAGATGAGCATAACTTATTTGATGAGAATTTTCTTGGTTCCGTTGGTATTTTAATAATGTATTCGTATTGACATAAGTGAATTGTGATGCGGAGTACAAAACCTTGTCAAGGTTAGAAAGTTTCCTGCGCGTTTGAAGAGTCGGCGCACCAAGGATTTTTGACTCGATAACGATTTGGATTAACCATGCATGCAGGCATTTTCGCCAATCTGACCTCATTCGTTGGAACACAAAAAGTAATTCCTTTACGCCTCCTCAGAAACAATTCTATTAAAATTCTCCCAAATTTGATCAACATGTACACAATATGGAGATGGGCACGTGCAACATGGGCACATGCAACAAACTGCGCATATTATGCTAACATGTCAACATGTGCCCAAGTGATACCTACTCAATCGACCGCGAGTTGTTCGTAACCTAAATTTGCCATGCTGCTAGACCAAGGATCAAAAGTTGACGCTGTTTTGATTGATTTTTGTAAGGCATTTGACCTTGTAAGCCTTTCCATACTTCTGAAGAAATTAGCCTTCATGGGCCTATAGATAAAGTTACTCTCAGTTGGTTTAAAGGCTACCTGTCTGAGCGGACGCAGGTTGTAAAAATTGATGATACCTTCTCGAAACCCTTGCCTATTACTTCCGGTGTCCCGCAAGGAAGTATTCCAGATTCTTTGGAGCGTGTTCAAAGGCGCGCTGCTCACGGTGTTGTAGGGGACTACCGCAAACGGAGCAGCGTCACCGCAATGATTGCTCATCTCGGTTGGCCTAAGTTTGCTGAGGGAAGAAAGGTTCACCGCATTTTGTGTCTTTATCGAATCCTTGGAAACTCCTGGGGCAGTGGAAATTTGATTTCCTTGATTAAGCCCCCGTCGCCATGACCATCCTTATATAAGATAAAGCCGTTAGCATTCAAGAGAGATATAGGGAAGTTTTCCTTTGTGCCCCGAGTTAGAGCGGACTGGAATTCACTCCCACCCTCTGTGCTCATTTTTGAGGGGATACTTCGGACGAGTAATTTTCCTAATCAATGGAGAGAGATTATGATATTTTACGATTCCAAAGAAATACTGTGGCACAAAATCATTGAATTATTGATCCACATTTCTCATATTTTCAGTGCTTTAAATTTGTTGAAAAACTGTGCGTGCTTCGCAATATCAGATTTCGCGATTTTATTATGGTATTATTCATCCCCTCCGCGGCGGCATTGGTTTCAGAACAAAAACAAATCCCGCGAAACTCAACTACTTATTCGGTTTTCATGAGATTTCGCTAAGTCTGAAGAGGAAAGGCCAGGTATGGATGATGTTTTCATTAAAATTGAGAAGGTCTTTGACATGGTCAATCATCAGCTGCTGTTGGGGAAGCCTGCTGATGTCAATTTTCCATCTTCCTTGACCTCATTCTTGGAATCATATCTTACCGACCGAAGGCCTTTGTTTTGAAGGCCTTTGTTTGGGTAGGAGGATGCTCGTCTGAGGAAGGGCTTTTTATTCCTTGCAGTTCCACAAGTTACTTCCCGAGGGCCAATGCTTCTCTTATTTTGTATCAATGATATTTTGAGTGAGACCTGTGCTGTATTGCGGACTTTTTGCAGATGATCCAGTAATTATTGTCAGAAACCTCACTAACATTCAGATTTGATGCCGAAAGTGGAAGATGGAAATGTCGGGATCGTAGTGCTCTTCTTGAATAAGTGTCAGGAAGTGCGGCACTTTGAACTGCTCCGAGCATATCAGTTCAGTTGTCAACAAAGCGAAGGCCGCTTTGGAAGTATGAATTGAATTGAATTGAATTAAATTGAATTGAATAATTGTATTTCAGGGGATTACCCCTTATCATACACAAACATCACATCAATCCACAAAGATCACAAAGATGGTAAACGCTTCTTAATTAGCCTAATCACAAATCTCAATCAAAAACAGGAAAATCACGATTGTAAAAGTTGATTCACCAATTCCTCTGTTTGCAGGAGGCTACTAAGTCGTATTCGAGGACTCTGAAAGTCGCAAGAGTACTGAGAGCCGGCGCCGGAGAACAGGCACAGATACCGGAGGCTCAAGGACCTTTGCTGGGAGAGAATTCCAATCATCAATAGCTTGTCCAAGAAAAGACGACTTGCCAAAGTCCCTCTTGAAATAAAGCGGTCTCACTTTCAAAGCATGATCTTGACGGCCGAAGAATGTAGGATTAAGAATATGCTTGGAAAGCTCTATCCACCCCCCAGATTTACAAAGGACTCTATAAAAGCATAAAATGCGCTGGATCTTTCTCCGCTCTGCCAAAAGTCCCCAACCTGGCTTGACCAGAAGAGTAGAGACACTGCTCATTTTCCTGCAGTCCCTAAAAACGAAGCGGGCTGCTTGACGCTGAACACGCTCCAAAGTAACCAGCAGATGCACGGAAAGGTGCGGGTCCCAAGCCGTGGAAGCATCCTACTCCAGAATTGGCCTCACGAGAGATAGATAAGCTTTCTCTCTAATTCTGAGGGAACACTTCCTATTCCTTTTAACAAAGTAGAGCGCCCTCCATGCCTTTTTTGTAACCATCGCAACATGGTTTGCCCACTCCAGTTTGCTGGTAAACTTGACCCCAAATATATAACTTCCTTGCTGGGAAGCAGTTTAATCCCATTCAAAAAATAATCAGTGTCTGCCACAGTGACAATCCTCTAAAATCTGACAAACGAACACTACTGAGCATTTACCCCCATTTTCGAATCTTTACATCACTGAGAAATCGACATCAAGTCCTCCTGGAGGATCTGCCGATCATTAGCAGAGTCTATCTGTCTGTACAAAACGCAGTCACCGGCAAAGAGCCGCACCTGCGACTTTATACCGTGAGCTAAGTCATTTATATACACAATAACCAATAATGGTCCAAGTATACTGCCTTGCGGAACACCAGATAGCACTGGGAGAGGGTCAGAAAAGTGATATTCAACCTTGACAACTTGGGTTCTGCCAGAGAGATAGCCCTGCAGCCAGTTCAGAGTGACACTGTCAATACCCATAAAGGCCAGTTTCCGCAGCAGAATAGAAGGTTTATGTAGTTTATACGGGGGGGACTATGCAAAACGGGGGGACAATGCAACTCAACAAACCGGACAATTCAACTCAATGTGCCGCCTTGCCGGACAATTCAACTCAACATGGCGGACAATCCAGCTCAACGAACCTGACAATCCAACTCAACGAACCGGGCAATCCAGCTCAGAGCCGCACAGCCTCCGTACAGGGTGGGGTTACTGTTTGAAATCAAAGTTTTATTTCGAAACCAAAGTTTTGTTAAACCTCCTAACCTAACCTAACCCAACCTAACCTAACCTAACCTAACCTAACCTAACCTAACCTAACCAAAGTTTTATTAAACCAAACCTAACCTAACCTATAGGAAGGTTAGGTTTAGGTTGGTTAACCTAACCTTAACCTAACCTAACCTTAACCTAACCTAGAGGTTAGCTTAAGGTAGGTTAAGGTTAGGTTAGGTTAGGTTTGGTCAGGTTAGGTTAGGTTTAATAAAACTTTGATTTCGAAACAAAACTTTGATTTCAAACATGATTCCGACTCTTGCCTCGCTGTCGGCCGGTTCGTTTGATTTGCACTCAGCTCCGTGAACCTGTCCGTCAAGTTGGCTTCCGTTCTCCTTCATTCTGCAGCTGTTTTGGATCCTGTTCGACAGTCTGCAATTGTTTGCTGCCGTTTCTCACTGTTATCGCCGTGTTAAGAACTGTTTTTGTGACCAGGATGGTACGTTCAACCAAGAAATCGTCGGATTCAAAAGACTCGGTGGAACTCTTCTGTTTTGCACAGTGCAAATTCGATAGAAAACATCCACCAAACTCGGGCGAAATGCTGCCTTGCACATTGCAGCGGAGTGGATGTTCGAAGTGGTTCCATGCCGAATGCCTTGGACTGACAGTTGGCAGCGTGGTTCCTGTTTATTCCTGCCCTGACTGTATTTCTGACCTGTCATCAAAGACTGAATCGATGATGCTGCAGTTCTCATCGTCGCTGGAAAAACTGGAAGCTGAACTGTCTAACCAAGTTTCCTGCATTCGTGTCAGTTTGGGTGAATTAAAGACTGATTTGTCTGAATCTGCTGCAGCCTCTGACAACCGTGTAGTTGATGTGAACGAACGCTTCAGCAACATTGACCTGTCACTTGCAGACCTCCTGGCCAAAATTGAGGTCCTGAACAGTTCCGGTACAAGTGGAACAATAACTGGCACTGTCCCGAGCACAAAACCTTGCCGGCTTCGCAATTTGAACTCTTGTTCGGATCTTCCCGGATCAGTGTCTGCTGCTGCAGTGAATGTCCAGCATCATGATAATGGACTAACGCCGACGGACGTGCCAAGGGTCGGCGCATCTGATCACCACCGCAGTGTCCGTGCTCTTCCTCAGCGGCATATCGTTCAGAATGGTACCAGCCATTCTTTGGCCAGAACTTGCGGTGCTACAACAATCGTTCTGGGTGACTCGCTTATAAAGCACGCAGTGAAAGAGCTCGACATCCCGAACGTTGAACACTATTGTTTGCCAGGTGCCACTCTCTTGGATCTGTGTCGATTTCTACTTGATGCCCGGATTATCCAGCCATCCACGAAATATCTCTTGTTCAACGGTGGCACAAACAACATTGGACGGGGGCAGAGCCTGCCCTCCTTCATGCGGGACTTCGACTTCCTGGTCCAAGTTATACGTAGCTTGGCTCCGAACATTCGCATTGGCTATGCTGCAATTCCTCTGCGCAATGATGTTGATCCAGGCATCATTGAGCACTTCAATCACGCAGTCTTCCGGTACTGTTGTCAACATCAAGTCCGCTTTGGAAATCTGAACTTCGTCTGGCAGTCGTCGTGGTTGGGTCGAGATGGTGTCCACCTGTCGAGACGAGGCAACATCCAACTGAGCCAACTGCTTCGATACCTCCACTCACTGGTCACTGATGGTCATACAGGAGTCATACCGCTGGTTAATAGTCCTTTTTTATTTTAATTTACTCTCTGATTTAGGCGAGCTTGCGAGCCCTTTACTGGTAGCTTCTGCATTAATTGTGTACACGATTGCAGCCGAACGCAACGTCCAATCTTAACCAAATTTGGCAGGAAGTAGTGTCCGGCGAATGTCTTGGATGAGTTCGAAGATGGGCATTTTCATTCAACCCCTTCGACTATAAATGGGGTGCGAACCCCCCGAAAGATAAACGTTATTTGCAGCGGAACGCAACGTTCAAGTTTGACCAAATTTGGCAGGACGTAGTGTGCAGCGAATGTCTTGGATAAGTTCGAAGATGGGCATTTTCGTTCAACCCCTTCGACTGTAAATGGGGTGCGAACCCCCCGATAGAAAAACGTTATTTGGTGCGGCACGCAACGTCCAATTTTAACCAAATTTGGCAGGAAATAGTGTCCGACGAATGTCTCGGATGAGTTCGAAGAAGGGCATTTCCGTTCAAACCGTTAGACTGTAAATGGGGTGCGAACCCCCCGAAAGAAAAACGTCATTTGCAGCGGTACGCAACGTCCAATTTTAACCAAATTTGGCAGTAAGTAGTGTGCAGCGAATGTCTTGGATGAGTTGTTCGAAGATGTGCATTTTCGTTCAACCCCTTCGACTGTGAATGGGGTGCGAACCCCCGAAAGAAAAACGTTATTTGCGTCGGCACGCTACGTCCAATTTTAACCAAATTTGACAGGAAGTAGTCTCCGGAAAATATCTTATGGCTGAATTCGGAGATTGGAATTTTCGTTCAACCCCTTCGACTATAAATGGGGTGCGAACCCCCCGAAACAAAAAAGTGATTTGCACCGGAACGCAGCGTCTAATTTTAACCAAACTTGGCAAACAGCAAAATCCGGTAAATGTCTAGTCTAGGTACGAAGATGGGAATTTTCGTTCAAGCCCTTCGAGTGTTACTGGGGTGCGAACACTCCGAAGCATAAACGTTGGCCAAAATTGACAAAAACAAAATTGGCATAAGGAAGTATCCGGCAAATATCTTGGCTGAGTACAAAGATGGGATTTTTCGCTCAACCTCTTTTGGGTGTAAATGTCCAACGCAACGTCCAATGTTAACCAAATTTAGCAGGAAGTAGCGTGCGGCGAATGTCTTGGATAAGTTCGAAGATGGGCATTTTCGTTCAACCCCTTCAACTGTAAATGGGGTGCGAACCCCCCGAAAGAAAAGCGTTATTTGCAGCGGCACGCAACGTCCAATGTTAACCAAATTTAGCAGGAAGTTGGTGCGGCGAATGTCTCGGATAAGTTCGAAGATGGGCATTTTCGTTCAACCCCTTCAACTGTAAGTGGGGTGTAAACCCGCCGAAAGAAAAGGCGTTATTTGCAGCGGCACGCAACTTCCAATTTTAACCAAATTTGGCAGGAAATATTGCCCGACGAATGTCTCGGATGAGTTCGAAGATGGGCATTTCCGTTCAACCCCTTAGACTGTAAATGGGGTGCGAACCCCCCGAAAGAAAAACGTTATTTGCAGCGGCACGCAACGTCCAATTTTAACCAAATTTGACAGAAAGTAGTGTCCGGAAAATATCTTGTGGCTGAATTCGGAGATTGGAATTTTCGTTCAACCCCGTCGACTCTAAATGGGGTGAGAACCCTCCGAAACAAAAAAGTTGTTTGCACCGGAACGCAGCGTATAATTTTTACCAAACTTGGTACACACAAAATCCGGTAAATGTCTAGTCTAGGTATTCGAATATGGATATTTTCGTTCAAGCCCTTCGAGTGTTAATGGGGTGCGAACCCCCCGAAACATAAACGTTGGCCAAAATTGACTAAAAACCAAAATTGGCATAAGGAAGTATCCGGCAAATATCTTGGCTGAGTACGAAGATGGAAATTTTCTCTCCACCACTTTGAGTGTAAATGGGGTGCGAACCCCCCGAAACAAAAAAGTGAATTGCAGCGGAACGCAATTTTAACCAAAATTGGCATAAGGAAGTATCCGGCGAATGTCTTGGATGAGTACGAAGGTGGGAATTTTCGCTCGACCATTTTGAGTGAAAATTGCGTGCGAACCCTCCGAAACAAAAAAAGTGAATTGCAGCGGAACGCATTTTTAAGCAAAATTGGCATAAGGAAGTATCCGGCGAATGTCTTGGATGAGTACGAAGGAGGGAATTTTCGCTCAACCTCTTTTGAGTGTGAATTGGGTGCGAATCCCCCGAAACAATAAAGTGATTTGCAGTGTCCAATTTTACCCATTTTACCGGTATCCGGCAAATGTCTTGGATGAGTACGAAAATGGGAATTTTCGCCAACCCCTTCGAGTGTAAATGGGGTGCGATCCCCGAAAAACAAAAAACCGATTTCCAGCTTAATCTAGCATCCAATTTTAACCAAATTCGCTAGGATTTCTCAAGAGATCAGCTTGAAAAGCACCTGCCGGTGCTTTTCAAGCTGATCTCTTGAGAAATCCAAGCTTGTCGAAGGGGTTGTTGTTTTTTAGGTCGAAAATCAAAACGACTGGAGCATATTGGTTCGGGGTTCAATGGTCATGGTCAATTTCTTTTGGAAAATGTAGATACTTTTTACATTGAGCGCCGCTGATTTTTGGTGGCCCAAACTACATCATTTATGACTTATGAGGTAATATGCCGATGCGAAAGCAAGGCAAGAAACTGTGAATGTTAGTCCTTTGCTCGCTGTTTTTTGTTTTTATGCCGATAACTTTGTCCAAAAACAATGAAAGATGTTTTCAAATATAAAGGTATTAGGTTTGGCTATACGAATTTCAGCACAGGGGCAGTCCAGTCCTTCAAGTTTACCTACAGAGTGTTCCACTTAAAGGAGGCCCCGAGTGTTTTAGTTGGGATTTCCCACCTTTTCAGGTTGCGATGTAAAATTCTTTCAGATTTCGATGTTGTTTGACATGATATTCACTGCTGCATGTGGTTTGTTAAATTGACATGGTTGTCAGAGTCTGGGATTGGCGAGGACTGCTGGGCCAGACGTCGGACTGATTTTTGCCGCTGTACTGGGGCTGCTGCGTATGTCCACTTCCACCAACCCGTGTTCTGGCTCCCTTTTGCGCCTTTTTTTCTGACCTGTCACCGCCCGTTTGGCGCCATTAGCATTTGCAAGGACTCTTTTCCCGTGATGGAATGCCAAACGTTGTTTAAAGGATTCCCTCTTTCTTATACGTCGAACTCAGTTTCACGAAGTTCTCCACCACAAAATGCGTTGATCAACAGTGAACACAATGTCAAGCACTTATAAACAAATCTTCAATTAAGCTAGCCGGGGCAAGCCTGGACCAGAAAAAGGGCTAAAATTGAAAATATACATCATAGGGGCCTCTTTTAAGTGGAACACCCTGTATATGGACAGGCGCTGTAGTGTTAACAGAAGGAAATGTGTGATTACTTTGATAATGTTTACCACAGTTACCCTGGATTGGGAATAAAGGTTTGCAACCACACATCACACATCCGTGTCTTTTGAGGTTTTATTGGTATATGTGTGTCACATCATGGGATTTCCTTTTTATCACTCTTCTCGATTATTTTTCGTGGTAGGAATTGACAGGCACGATAATTGTTTTTTTTACATGTCCAAGATTTGCAATTAAAGACATTGAAGTTCAAGAGAATGAAATTGAAAAGCATTTAACTGGATCACCTGGTTTGGAAATCAATACTCTTTATGATATTGCAGCTGACTTTCATAAAAAAGAGATATGTAGCAAGGAGAACAACAACGGCAGTGGGTCGTGTTTTGCACAAATTTAAAGAAAATAAAAGGGGAAAATGATAACAGAAATAATAGCAATGAAAGCAATGACCATGGACACCTGCTTGTTTTCGTTTGGGAATCGAGACGTTGAAAGAAAAAATGCGGAACATCAGGAGGTGTCTCAGCGTTCTTGTAAAACGAAAACTCGAAGATTGACACAACATATTAGACGAACATTTAATTTTTGGAGACGGGATATGCCCCCCATCGAAAAGTTTGTTTTGTTCTGGCCTGCGGTGGAAGTGGCACAGTACGGTTATTGAAGCTATCTAAAGAAGAAGCAAGTTGCTTTTCGTTCGATGTTCAACTATGCACCCAACTTCGAAGTTCACGTTCAGTCGAAATGTTTTGCCTTTTAATGCAAAAGGAATTCCAAAAAAGACGGAACCAATTTTCTTTATTCTGTTTGATGAAGCATGATTTTCGGTGCAATTTCCTGAATTAATCTCCAGACGCTTTCATGAGTCAATACAGGTATTTCATATTCATTTGGGGGAATATTTGTTTATTTTTGGAGACATTAAGCAACTTTTTCCGTTTTTGGAAACAGCACTGAAACTGGAATCCATCGGCTACCGATGACAAAACCAATAAATGAAAGTGCAAGGCATTCTCTTTCTTTTTCAAAAGGCAATCTGGATCGCCTGAAAATTGGGTCGCCTATCTAACGGAGAAAAAAGCCGAACAAGATTGGGAACGTGCACGAACATTGATCTTCTTCATCTTTCTCGGAAAGTTGGAAAATGTTTTATTGAAAAGTTGACGAGTTCAACATTTTGTCATTGAAATTTTTGAACGAATCTGTTACGCTGATGGCGATCATTGATCAGGCTGAAGGCTCAGAAAGGGTTATTCACACATCAGTTTGTGCACGGATTATGTCACGATGGCCCGAGAACGGTATCAAAACCGGGGTTTTAGGAAGGTTAAACTCCACACGCTTAAAACAACAAGCTCGCCTACTATACGCGCAAAGTTTACTTTCACGCGTTCCTAGTTATCCTTAGTTTTCGTTTCTTTGCTGTTTTGCCTATCTCTATAAATAGTGGGACGAGCCACTTTTCGCACGTTTTAACACGAAATCACCTTGTCAAATTACATCTGATTAAAATATTTTTTCATCGCCTCCACTGCCTGAGCGCATTTTTGAATTGTTTGCCATTTGTCATTGCGGTTGTTATCTTATTTTCCACGGATGCATATCTGATGACAGCACGGCAGGCAAAAATTTTGTTTTTCACATGCACTTTCAGTCAGATGCTTGGGTTTGTGAGCGTCATTGGTCATTACCTTTTTTCAAACGGCACTTTTCATTCCATTGCAGTGGGTCCTGTCAGAAATAGGTCCAACGCTCTCCCTTCACTTGTTGAAACGAGTAATGGTGACGCCTCAAGTATGGTCCTTTTTAATTACAATTGCCGCTCAATTCTTCCGCTTCATAAGC
>JASGXE010006630.1:0-20170 GCA_030068105.1 Sinentomon sp. SZTP_YWyxl | reverse complement strand
CCACGGACGTGTGTATGTGACACCATTGCGCAAATATGGCAACAAACTGGCAGATATCGGCCTGGCTCCTGGTGAATGGGAATGGAGAAGTGGTTGTTGCTCTTGAATTGCAAACTGCTCTTGACTGGCAAACAACTCTTGAATGGAGTTTGCGCATGGCGCAGCGTTGTCGCGAACTCTTGACCTGCGACCGTGGACACCATAACGTGGCAGACGGACACCATGCGATAGATGGGCGGACACCAGAAAGTTGGAGGACATCAGGCGGTAGGCGTACACCAGCGGTAGGCGGACTCGGCCAAAGTAGGGTAGGAAGCTTAGGTATGTGAGCTTAAGATGCCTTTACGAGTAAAAAGTTTCCGTGTTTAAAAAGTCATTACGAAGAACCCGCAAACGTACGGCGATTATAAAAGAATGCCGTCCGGACGCGTTTTAACAAACCCTGCGCGTGTTTAGACGGCAACAGAGACCATTTTGTGCAAGAATGCTCGATTGGGGCTCTGAACTCTCAAGAGAAAGAAAAATATTTTTTCTCAACAAAACTATTTTTTCTTATCTAAAGCTATCTCACCCTGACCAAACCAGGTCCCCTTCCGGAAAAAACAATGCTTGTTGGAATCCCCGGCCAGCCATCTAAAGTCGCGGCAGGGTCTGGAAACTGGCCGCCCGGACCCGTATTTCAATATTGCACACGGATTTTGGCATATCCCGACTGGGCATATTCGACCAGACCCCACAAACCAATTTTTTGTTCCAAACGTTTTCCTGTTTTATGATCGGGACATTAGGATGTCGGATGGAAGATTGCCCAAAACGGTAAGGCATTCCTTAAATTTAATAATTAATACGCGATTAATAGGCCCTATAGAGGGTGTTGGCGGCCGCGGGGGATGAAGACCCTAGTTTCCACAAATGCACAGAAAATGACTCCAAATTGGCATAAAATGCCTGTATATTGACAAGAAAATTGCTTTGTGGCAGATTATTTTCTCTTGAATCCACACAACAGGCCGTTTCTGTAAATAACAAAGTGCTTTTCTGTACTAATCATAAATGTATCATGTGAGATCTTTGGAAACAATCTGCAAATACAACTGAAAACGAAAATTTTTCTGAATGAAGTGTGTTGCAAAAGTAAAGCGCTCTCCTGGTGAAGTTTTAAATTCAGGGTCCTGCAATTCAAAGCAAATGATTTTCTAAAGTTTATTCAAAAAAGCCCGAGATGCAGAAACAAAATAAACTGAGCGCTATCCGTAAAATGAAAGTCGGACAAATGAACCATCTGCTTCAAATCATTGACTACAACCAAGATATCTCACCCCTTTATCACGGAGAGACCACTGTGGATTACTGCGGATATTGTTCAGGACTGCGTCGCCAATCAATCCGGCAAATTGACCCAACTGGGTCGACCAGGGAAGACGAAAAGGTAATAATTGCAGCCCCTCCTCCTTTTTTCTGTTGTTCTTGATGGTAGAGACTGACTTTCGGAAGAGGAAAAAATTCTTTGCAAACATCTCATCCAACTGCGGAACAGGTACGTTTTTGAGAGCTCTATCGATCTGTCGCACTTCTTCAAGATTACACAAGCTGCTGGTAGGCATCAAGCCAATGATTTTACGGGCTGTTATCCGACGCTCTCTCTCGAATTTATGATGCATACCGAAAGCTGGTCCGTTAATCAGAAACTGGATGCAAAGTATAAACCGCATTGAGGTAATCACCTGCCACCTGGAAAAAAATCCAGCTCCAGTCGTCTTGGACAATTCCTGGAATGCAGCCATTTCCTAAAAAATGAAAAACCAAATTGTCAAAACCCGACAAAACCAACCACAGGCATTTACCGCAGTATATCGTCCATTTTGTTAAAATGGAATAATTTCATTTCTCCAGCGCCTGTTTTTATGGATGTGTTTTCCCGTTTAAGGCTGCTTCTCTATAAGCATTTTTTATTATTTCACAAATTAGTAGGTAAATTGTTATTTGTGCCAAAAACGCGAATAAAAATCAAAGGGTTATCCTGAGATCATATCACAAAATACGGATGTTTGAGTACCAATATTTATGGTGCAATAGCGAAACAAATCATGACCTTTACCTGCACCTCTTACACAACAATTGTAAAGACTGGCACTTCTAGTTGCGAATCGCAAAAAGGTCTTCAGAATATGGGAAAATAACTTGCAAAGACCAGACACAACAAAACAAACTGATTGTCAAAGTCAATCTATTACCTAGGCAAAGAGGCTTTAAAATGTCTTTAATTGGCTTATGGCATTAGAGACTAACGAGATAGTTTCTGCAGAGTGTTTTCTCTTTGCTGAGTCATTGTTTTTTCTGAAATTGGTGACACAGAGCTCAGGTGAAGTAGACCAGTACACCAACAGGCAAAAGTAACACTGCTGTCGAGATGGTATAACCAGCGGAATATCTGTTCTTGTTAAATCGAGGGAGTTTGAAATTTTAGCGATGTTCGTGAACGCTCATCTCAGCTTTCAAGCATATCGAAACCAACTCAAGCTCACAAACAGATTTGGAGGATGGATCGTCCTCCATGAGATCTTCCATGAGATCCTCCATGAGATCCTCCATGCATGAGATTCTTCATGAAATCTCCATGAGACCATCCATGAGATACTCCATGAGATCCTCCATGAGATCCTCCATGAGATCCTCCATGAGATCCTCCATGAGATCCTCCATGAGATCCTCCATGAGACCCTCCATGAGATCCTCCATGAGATCCTCCATGAGATCCTCCATGAGATCCTCCATGAGATCCTCCATGAGATCCTCCATGAGATCCTCCGTGAGATCCTCCATGAGATCCTCCATGAGATCCTCCATGAGATCCTCCATGAAATCCTCCATGACATCCTCCATGAGATCCTCCATGAGATCCTTCATGAAATCCTCCATGAGATCCTCCTCCATGTATGGAGGCTGCATTTGGGCATGCGACAACATCAGTAATGCTGTGCATGGTTGAAATGCATCCAGCGTTAGGAGATCTCACAGTAAATCAAAATGCAGGTGGAGATCAGATGGTAACCAGATATCCGACACTGTTGCCTGTGAGAATGTCAGCGATGTCTATATGGAAGACTCTATGGCTGCGAATAAACAGGCTAATTGTATAGAGCCATTCAGAATACCCGGGCCATAGGAGATGTTTTTCAGACTTTTGAAACACTGGGTAATGTTATTCCCCATCTAATGTGCGCCATTAAATCCATTCCTTCATGTAATGTGTTTTGCGACGCATGCGAAATGGGAAATTACAAATTACAATGCCCCGTGCTTCAAAAGTCTGAAAAAATCTCCATAGGCCCGGGTAGCATATTTACAAAACAGACACCAACATCAGATGGTAGGAAGGGGCCCCAAGCAAGCATTTTCTCCCGAAAGGGCGACAGGGTTTGGCACAGGGTTAGGTCAGGTTCAGATAGGTTTATTGAATATTATACAATTCAGGTTTTTCTTGCGTGCATAGTGCCCCAATCGAGCATACTTGCGCAAAAAGCTTGCTGCCATCTGATGTTGATGTTGGTTGTGTAAACATGCGCCCGGGTATTCATTCATGCGCCCGGCTCTGTATTTTAAATCTGATTATTTGGAGGCGCTTTAAAATCGAAAATACGAATGTTGTGCCGAACGAAATCGTTGAAATCATTAAAACAACAGTAACATATGGTACGCACAAATCGATCTATTGAATGAATGAATGAATTGACTGTATTTGAGGGGATTTCCCCTCATCATACAAGGTACAAGACAAGAAAATCTTACATAAAGCAACAATGACGAAGAGTACACCAATGTAAACGACAATCAAATGAATCGACAAACCATACCATGCACAGCTTTCGAAAGGTAGAGTATTGAAATTACTGACAACTACCCTTGGAAGGGGAAGATATCAAAAAATTTGATAGCCTGCGCCGAAGAACAGGCACGGATATCGGCGGCTCGAGGAGCTTGGGAGGGAGCGAATTCCAGTCATTAATGGATTGGCCTAAAAACGACGACTTTCCAAAGTCCCTCCTAAAGTAAAGGGGTCTATAGTAATCTATTATCCCGTGTCATAAGACAATGACACAAGCATCAAACATAGAGTCAAACACCAATATTGGTGCGACGACAACAACTGTCATGGCACGCAAAACCCGAGATGATGACCATGTACGCAATTCCAATCAATCCAATCCTTTGCAGACCGAGGGAAGAACGAGTTAAGTAACCTGATGGATTTTATATTGAGAATGAAAGGAAACACCATTGCCAGTTTTGCTCTGGCAATGCTTCAAGGAGACAAGACGGGGACTAGTCGAAATTCAGGTAGTGTTCTACAATGCGCCGAAAATGTTTTACAACAAAATGTTTGCCGTCAAAATGCTTTCGTCAACTTGAGCGATGACAGGTTAAGACTTTATAGTGTTGGCTAGAGACCCCATTTTGACGGGCTTGCGAACTGCGGGTAGGTTATCTTTGGACATTTGTTCTCTTGGATATCCACCTGAATTGCCGCGTCAAAATCTGAGCTTGCGCACTAAAGACCTGACATTCTCAGCGGTCGGACGTGTTTGGAAGCCAGAGAAGTTTGGACGTATTCGAGAAGGACATTGCTTTAGTTTCGTTGATTAACTGATATCCTTGGACCAGCATCAGAGTGAACCTGGTTGAAGTCCAAATGCAGATTACGAGATTCATCGGCTGAAGTCGTAACCGATCGACAATACACCGTATAACGCAGGCATGTCGACTGAACTCCGTCTGAGATGTCATTTGTAAAAGCTTAAACAATTATAGGGCCCTACGGCACACCCGATGAAAGGGAAAACCTCGGAAGCTTGACAGAAACACTTAACTGAAACCTCTCAAGTGCGATTCTCCAGTATGTTTTAAATGTTGATAACAAAAAGGGAAATACCAAAATACCAATTACCTGCTGAGTTTGTTGGAACAAAGTCAAAATGCCTCTTTTGAAATTTAAGAATATCGTGCGGGTTGGATTTCCATTGTCAAGATTCATGAAAATTTCAAGACCGCAACTTGCCTCCCCTGCATTCGACAATAAACCAGCGAATTCTCATTGCCCACATCGGCCAAATTTGTCTTCGCTTGAGGCAGAGACTTCCATCTTTCTAAGTTGCAGAACTGGATCCGGGATCAAGGTTGGGAGTGAACATATAAATGGACTCCGGTTGTTTTTGACAACCAAGCTGCAGCGAAACAGGAACCAGTCATTTATTTATTTATTTATTTATTTATTTCGATTTTATTTGCTGATTATAGTGCAAATATGTCAATGGTGAATATTTACAATCATATCAGACCAACAATTAAATGCAGGAACTATTCAGTGAAATTGGAATGAGAAGGAATACACAGAAACTAAGAAAAAACACAGAAAAACAGCAGTGACAGGAACTTGCCATGAAATTTACAGGAATGGGAATTGGTCTTCTATAGGATTCAAGGTGGCAGGTATTCCCTTGCGACGTGGGTGATTGCGCGAAGTAGTGGGGAATCTCTGGGTAGAGCATTCCAATCTTTAAGAGATCTCGGGAAAAAAGAATTCAAGAAAACATTTGATTTGATTAGGGGTATGCGGTACTGAAAATCATGAGTGGCTCTTCTGTTTTGAAAGTTTTCAGTGAAAAGTGGAGGGATCTTTATCAATGTTTTACCTTTTAATATTTTAATAAGAAATGCAAGCCTTTTCTCATTTCTGCGGGTTCTAAGAGGGGTGAGCTCAAGATCAGTTAGCATAGAAGTGACACTGGCTGTGCGTTCATAGATTCCAGTAATGAACCTGGCTGCAGATCGTTGTAACTTTTCAACTGCATCTGCATGAGAAACAAGGAATGGATCCCAAACGACAGAAGCATATTCAAGATGAGGTAATACCGTGGCCTTGTAAGCTAATAGCTTGGATTTGGTATTACCATGTGACAAATTCCTACGCAGAAACCCTAATGCAGACCTTGCTTTGTTAATAGACGCGTTGACTTGTTCCCCCCAGTCTAGGTGCTCATGAAGCGTGACACCAAGATATTTAAAAATGGTGACGGAGGTCACAAATTCATCATTTATCTTATAAGAGAAATTTTGTGCTTGAGAGAAAGGGCTCTTTTGATTTTTCGGATGGAAGAGTAGAAATGCACACTTTGACGTTAATATCCATATGGGAGTTGCTGCACCATTGATGAAGGGCGTCTAAGTTTTCTTGTAAAGTTATGCTGTCACTGCCATCTTCGACAAATGTGTACAATACAATATCATCAGCGTAAAGCCTTATGTTACAACTGATTATATCAAATATGTCATTGACAAATAAAGTAAAAAGTAGGGGTCCCAATGCACTCCCTTGAGGAACCCCAGAGGCAAGATTGAGGACAGAAGAGGATGGCGTACGATCGACAATGACATTCGCATGCCGTGAAGAGAGATAAGATTGAACAAGTTTAATCAAAATGGCCGGAATGACAGCCTCCGAAGTTTAATGAGAAGGAGTTCGTGGTCGACACTGTCGAACGCTTTTGACAGGTCAATAAATATGGCATGGGTAGGAATTTTAGTCTCAAATTTGGACGATATCTCAAAGACCAATTCCGTGAGCTGAGTTTCACATGATTTCCCTTTACGGAATCCATGTTGATTTGGGTGCAGGACATTATTTTCTCACAGAAATCACGAATTAAGTTGTGCAACATTTTCTCAAATATTTTCGGTATCACAGAAATGAGAGAAATAGGCCTAAAATTGTTGACGTCATTCAGACTGCCCTTTTTCGGAACCGGACAAATATTGATTTGTTTCCAGTGATCAGGAAAAACTCCAGAATGGTATATTTTTTTGAAAAGAATTTCCAAAAAGTTCGAAATCGAAACATTTAGGTGTTTGATGAGGGGCGTTGGTATTTTGTCGAATCCAGGGCCCTTTTTGTTGGACATTGAGGAAACAACTTTAGAGATCTCAGAAGCGCTGAAGTGAAATGCAATATTTTCTTCTGAGAAAGACGATCGATCAGTAATGATTGGGCCAATCGGGGCGGACAGAGCCGTTTGACCTCCACAGGGGATAGCTACAGTTGGGTTTGGAGGCAGCGGTATCCGATGGAAGTTATTTTGAAATGACGATACAAACAAATCAGCTTTTTCAATACTATCAACGATTAATGATCCATCAGTTTTGGTAAGAACAGGAATAGCAGAACAACCCTTCCTCTTGTGCCTCATGTGGTTCCAGAAGGACTGTGCATAGGGGGTATTTACAACATTCTCTATAAAATTTGCAAACAAATGGTTATTCAGTCGTAAAGCAGTATTTCTGGCATTTGTGTAACTTTCCCAGTTGTTGGGTGTGGGGAAACGGCAAGCCGCTTTGAATTTCCGGCGTTTTATCATCATCATCATCATCATCGTGGAGTCATATGGACTGATAGCCATTCGGCTGGTGGTCCGACCTTTTACCTTGGTGCACACACCTTGGGCTCGCAAGGAGAACTATGCCCCATAATCGTAGCCCAATTCCGCTCGCATTCAACTGAAACGACTCGGACCAGTTTTCCGGCGTATACACGCCAACCCGCAGGTTTCCGGAGAGAGTCATGCTCTGCAGAGCAGTGATGTGCGACTTTGTGAGATGTGCTTCTCTGTTGTGTAACGCAAGCCACTGTCTTGGATGGATTGGAGCTGGAGTAGGTGTTCTTTAACGTGCACAGTGTGATACTGCACACGGGACTCCTTTTAAAGTCCCATCCGAAGGACTAAGAGACTGGCACTAAGTCTCTCTTTCCGACCTCATTTACTGTGCCTCGCCCAGGGAGGATGCACCATTTGTGCCACAGTAAATTTCGTGCCCCGACGGGGAATCGAACTCGGTCCACCTGGGTGGGAGTCCAATGCGCTAACCACTGCGCCACGAGGTTCGGACAAAAAAAATGACTGAATGACTTTGTTGCGGCCAGATTTTCTATCTAATTTGCCATTTAGCAGATTCAGGTCAAAGATTTTCATCACACAGTTCCTAAATTCCAAGATTGCCTCAACCCCTGCGGATGGCGATATGTAGGTGCAGCCTAGGATTAAAGTTTGCCCAGCAAGTTTAATTTGGCACCACACAGATTCAATGACACCACCGAATGCAAAATTGAAATTAATAGGCAAAGGAGCACTACAAAGGGTGTTCTTGATTGCAATGGCAACGCCCCCGCCCCTTGTGGGGCCACCTGCCTCAACAGGCTGCCTTTCCATTCTGTAAAGGTTAAAATCAACGGGAAGTACCTCAGAGCTGGCCACGCTTGCTGTCAACCAACTTTCAGTGATGAATGTAACATCTACATTTTCAGACATTATTAAATCTAGTAAACTAGTTTTCTTGAAAACTGAGTTCAATGATTGGACATTTATATTCAAGAGATTGAGGTTCAGAGTGGTATCTTTAGCAACTGTCTCAAGGCAGTGGTCGGCAGCCAGCACCGCTCGCTCTGGGGTTCGATCCGTTGGAGAGATCTCAGTCAATGAATTTGAATGCCCATCAAAACAGAGCTCTGTGCAGGACAAAGAAACGAGCCCAGTACTCACTGGTGTCTCTGAGCAAGAAGCTCGTGACCTTCGGTTTGTGTTCTGCATACCGGTTTGCATGTTGCTTGACTGGAAGACAGGTAAAAGGGGAGAACCTGCGCTGCTGGTGCAGACGCTATTCACTGAGCCAATACAGCATTGTATGCCTGCGTTCAGAGTTGTTTTCAATTGAAAATTGGGCCATTCTGTGCCCAGAGTAAGGGCGGAGGGATGCAAACAAGGAATTAAATTCCCAACAGAAGCCCGCGAAATTACACAAAGAAACAGGAAAAGAAGGTCAAAACCAAATGACAATTGAAATAAATGTGGCAGGTGGGTGAAGAATCGCAATAAAGGGTCAGGTGTCTGATGAGTGGTGTTGGCGAAGGTGAAGAACTTGATGATGAGGAATGCAGTGTAAGTATGGGCAATAACCAAGCGATAATGGAAAAGGTGAAAGTGAGATGACAATGAAAGGAGAGCAGGAAGGGTGAGTGAAAAATTTACAAAGAGTTGGAAGTTCATGCGGTCTGCGAGGTGACCGGCAACAGGTAGAAATGGTCCTTGGAAATCAGAGCTCACCCGGAATTGATTTCATAAGTCCACAGGGAGATATCCAACTGGGTAGGTTGACGGTCCACTGTTGGCACGTGAACGTCTGGTGGATGACTGCTTTCCATGTGATGCTGATGGCGGGAAGGACTCAAGGCTGCGGATGATGAGTTGAGCCAGTCTCGTAATTCCAGCCCTGCTCAGATGCGAATTGTCAGCACCCATGAATCGCGGGGCCATACGAACGTTGCTGTCAAAAAACGCAACTTCGTTTTCCAAACACAGCGCACGCAGGTGGTCGTTGGCATTGCGGAAAACACTTGCTGGAATCCCTCCCTTGCAGATGATTCCAGAGAAATGAAGCACTGCACCCGGGCACTTTGCACGACACAGCTCGAACAGGGCAATGATGTTGCTTGTGAGGGACTTGTGAGACAGACCCTGATCAATGTCATTGCGGCCAATTTGAATAACGATCTCCTGTTCAAGGCCGGTGAGAACAGAAGTTGACCGAACGATGTTCAGAAGATCTGTAGATGTGGATCCAGGGGCGGTCAGCACCCTGACCTTCTTGGGCGCGAAGCGGGTGTGAAGATGACGAACCAGGGAGTCACCAAGCACCAGAGTTGGGGCTCGGCGGTCCCCTTGAACCAGATGGAAGCGTGGCCGGCGGGGCAGGTTGGAATTGGTTGGAGCTGTACTGGTGGATAGAGAAGAGGCTGGAGGACTGTAGACAGGTCTAGATGAATTGTGCTTTGTAGATCCAAATGGCTTGGGTGCGGTGAGGACAGGGAGAGAGAGCCTGGGCGAGTGACGACCTTTGACGTTTGCCTGAACAGCTTCCGCCGAGCACCCTTTTGCAATGCCTTGTTGCAATGAATCAGAATAGGAAGGTCCGAAATTTGCTTCGGACAGTTTATCAGTGTTCAGCATGACTTTCAGTGCAGCGAACGGATTGCACGAAGAAGGAGGAAAGTTTAACACGGAGCCGGAGGTCAATCAGCGTTCAATGATACACCTGATGGCACGAAGAACACAACCATAATATATCTCAGTCACGGCCACTAATTTCAGTACTGACTACACTCTAAACATGAGGTTTCAGCATGGAACACCTTGGGAACATCTTTTTTTAACATGGGCTTAAAATGGGAGTGTTCAATTCGATTAAGATGGGAGTGTTCAATTCGCGCGGAACATTCCTTGGAACGCGTACGTGATGGTGTTATAAAGAATGTTTCGAATTTTGAACACAGGAGTGATTTGGAACATCATTTGGAACAATCTTGAAACACCATTTTCCTGTCACAAACTTTGAATGCATTAGTGATTATGCCATATCTTGGAAATGGGAGGTCGTAACACTTTTTGCCACTGGACCATTTGTTTATTTTCGTGTGTTCTGAAGAACTTCTCAACAAAATATGGGCCTTGTACGGTGAAGTCGACTTCGTCCCTATTGGCCCCCGTTGGGTCTTTTTGGGGGACACTGCATGCGGGGAGATGCAGTCGATATCACCGTACAAGGCCCTTATTTTGTGGAGATGTTCTCAAGAACAAACTAAAAACAAATGGTCCAATGACAAAAAATGCCGTATCTCAAAAAAAAACTAGGAAAAGGGGGGGCTGGAGCAAACTTTTTTACTGATTAATTTTTTTTCGTGTGGCCATCGGGAATATCGCATATCAATAATTGCGGTGTAAAGATGCGGTGGATGCGGTGGAAGCGGTGGATGCGGTGGTAGTGAGTGCTTTCGAAGTGTAACCCAATTGTGCCCCACCGCAACTTCACACCCGGATATTTTTCCGATTCTGTTGCTGACCGAATCGAAAACAATTTAAGGGTTCTTTTTGATCCATGTACATACATGAAACAAGACACTCCTGGGCAAAACCAGCGCGACCAATATCTAAATTGAATTGTTTTGCACTGCATATGGATATCCTTTGTGCTTTTACATGTCAGAATGTGAGATTTTATGAAAGTGGACTTGGTGGAAAAAATTGACTTGGTCACCTCTTTCTCATGTCTTGGTTTGATGTAGGCCCAAAGTCATTTTGTGTCGCAGCGCTCCCAGCAATGAAAAATCGCCTGCAGCACTCAAATGCTCATTAGTGTGCTCTGAATGCGCACTTTTTTGACTGTCGCAGTTGGGTGCGCAAACACTTAGGAAAGGTTGACTATATCCTTTCCGTGATCTGATTCAGGTTTTGAAGATAATTACAGAGGTGGGAGGCCAACAGATAATTCACTTGGTGGGTCAGGGATAGAACCCAAAGCACGAAGCATTTACGTACCTACTCCTGCAAAATTGAGTTTTTCCATCTGAGACAATAAGTAAAATTGAAAGGCACCATCATGGTCTAACTAACGTGCAAGTATTCGAACCTATGGAACAGAGATTATTATTATTATTTTATTATTATTATTTATCACAAAGACTGCCACCAAGGTTTTGGGTGGCAGGAAGACGATTTACAAAACAATCCTGGTCAAAAAGAGCACACAAAGAACACACAAGAAAAAGAAAAACAATATCGAGAAATCAAAGGCTATGTGCGGCAAGAAAACGACTCAATAAGCAATCACACCAAGTCACGCAGAAAAGGAGACAAAATTCAAGAAATCAATGGCGAGGTTTTTGGTGTGACGCCACGGAGAGCACGTGAGCGGGATATTATATTTGCTGTGCCAGGGAGGTTATTCCAATCCCTTATCGTTCGAGGGAAATAAGAATTAAAAGCTAAGTTGGTTTTAAAGAAGGGAACAGTAAAAGTTAGACCATTGTCTGTTCTACGCTGGATAGGTTTGAGTTCATAGCACGTGGGTAGACTAAAGTTTAGGGAGTTTGTAACCATTTCACTAAACAATTGGAGCCTGCGGGACTTCCTTCTATTTGCCAAGGATGGGAGTCCTAATTCCTTTAACAAGCTAGTGACACTTGTCTCTGCAGAGACAAGTGTCACTAGCTTGTTAAAGGAATTAGGACTCCCATCCTTGGCAAATAGAAGGAAGTCCCGCAGGCTCCAATTGTTTAGTGAAATGGTTACAAACTCCCTAAACTTTAGTCTACCCACGTGCTATGAACTCAAACCTATCCAGCGTAGAACAACGACCAGTAATTTGACGGGCAGCCCTCCGTTGTATCATCTCAACTTTGGAGATTAGATCCTGAGTAGATGGATCCCAAACTGCGCTAGCATCCTCCAACACTGGCAAAACGAGCGCGGAATAAGCCTTCAATTTCGCTTCTGCAGAAGAATAACGGAGATTCCTGAAAACGAATGCCAAAGTTTTATTAGCCTTAGCTGTCAAAGAGTTGATATGTTCTTTCCATGATAGGTCATTTGAAATTGTAACCCCCAAGTATTTAAAGAATTTTACATTTTGAATAGGGTGGTCCGCGATAGTGTAACTTGCCCCACTGCACTGAGCAGTCCTTCGCTTGGAAAAAACCATGGCTTTCGTTTTAGTAGGGTAAGCGCGCATACCCCAGGCGTCACACCAGACGGATACCTGGTTGAGGTCCGATTGCAATAGGCGCGAATCATTTAGATTGGAAACTGTCCTGTAGATAATGACATCATCAGCGAACAACCGAATGCTAGAACTGATTTTTTCCGCAATGTCATTAATGTATATCAGAAAAAGCTGAGGCCCCAGGACACTTCCCTGAGGAACCCCAGACGTGACTGGTGATTCAAGAGAAGTGTGACCACTTACAGACACCGTTTGAGTCCTATTGGACAAGAAGCTGGAGACTAGCGATAAAATAAATGTTGGAAATCCCAAATTTTCCATTTTACTGAGAAGCTTATCATGGGGAACTAGGTCAAAAGCTTTTTCAAAGTCCAAGAAAATAGCGTGGGTGTCAGTACCAAGATCTAGATTCCGAGCTATTTCATCTGTAAGGAGGAGTACTTGGGTCTCACAAGACATTTTACTGCGAAATCAAAACTGGTTGGGGTGGAGGATTTTTTTATCCTGCATAAATGTGGTAATGATAGATAATACAACTTTTTCGAACAACTTGGAGCATATGCAAGTAAGAGAGATAGGCCGGTAACTATCGGGACGATTAGCAGGCAAGTCCTTTTTCTTGATGGGAATTATGAGAGCCTTTTTCCAATCTGCGGGCAGATCGCCTGTTGCCAAAATTTGGGAAAAAAGCGTTGCAAGAGTTGGGCTAGGTGCGAGAGCAAGAGATTTCAGAAGAAGGCCAGAAAGACCGTCAGGACCCGGTGCTTTCTTGGGGTTAATCTTGAGAAGAAGTTTGAGGATTCCAAAATTATCAACTGCTGGTGGGAGTTCAGGCCGGTCCTGGGGAGCATGAGAAGGAATGACGTTCACGGCTGAGTGAGATGATGGCGACGAGTACACACTGGAAAAATAGCTGTTCAACACATCAGCTGCTTCGTCAGGTTCACTTGTCACAGTACCCTGCGGCGTGATTAAGGGCGGTATGTCTCCACAACCTTTCAGGGATTTTAGGTAGCGCCAAAATTTTCTATTGTACTTACTGTCCAAGGTGGTGTCAATGAAGGAAAAGAAAAGTTTAGAATTTAAATCGAAACATTGCGCTTGTATACTCATATATGAGGTTTGATGGACAGCGGATCCACTTCGTTTCCACTTGGAATGCGCGCGTCTCTCCTTGGCAAATAGTTTGCTCAACTTGTAGTTGACCCAAGGGAAAGCAGGACAGCTTTTTACTTTTTTGACTGGAATTGATCTTTTAATGGCCAAAAGGGTGTTTTTTATTGTTAGCCAATTATCGTTAACCGTACGGTTGGTCATACAGTCAGCTTGAAATAATGGATTGGTGAGAAGGATGTTATTGATTGTTGGCCAGTCGACTACAGAGTAGTCAGTGAAGGTTTTGATGGCTTTTCGAGTCGTGTTTGTGGGCTTATGTTTACGTGGAGTGGTGAATAAAACGATTTCGTGGTCTGATATACCTGGTACAACAGTGATTTTATAGGGTGCGCACTCGAAATTGGTCATGACTACATCCAAGAGGGAACATGTAGCTGGGGTAATTCTAGTAGGTTTGTCAGATATCAGTCCGGCACTACAACAATGCTTATGATTCAAAACGAAGACTTCATTACGATGCATATTTGTTTGAAAAAGACGAGATTGAAGCATAAAATCGACGATAAACTCGTTCATCAAAAAGTTGGAAGCAAAGTTTTTTGTATGCGGACACCTGCAGTGTTGGACTCCAAGATTTTGGCTAGTGGCAGAGTTTCACACTTAATCGTAGGATTTTTTTTCTGTCGGCCTCAAAATATATTTACCGGCCATTTTTTTACATCATGATTTCAAAACAATAACACGGAGACATGGAATTTAAAATTTTATCAAGAATCTCACAATTTTTGTTAGAAATATTAATTTTTTAGTTAATTTTTAATTTGATTTAATTTTTGTTTTCAGAAGAAAAGGAAAAGAGCGAAGCGACTTACCGCATGCAGCAGCAGGATTGAAGTGGAATTATGGAACCATCAAGACGGATATGAAGTAACATAGGATGCAAGAAATTGACAATTGCAAGAAAGAAGGATTAAGCGCTATTATGTTTGAAAGTATGATTTCCGCCCCCAAAAATGGAGAGTATTTTGGTTTCCTCATGCTCAAATGTGAAGGCAACTGGGATTTCATGCAAGTATTAGGAGAGAGGTGACATAATGCGCCAAAAACATGCCGGTGTAATTACGGGTTAAGATATAACAATGTCTTCATCGTTGAAAAATAACCAACAAGGGTAATTCGATACGAAATTAAAAAGGGATTGCTTAAAGGTATTCTATCGTTCTTGTTGTTGTTCAAGTTCCAATGATTTTCATGTTCGAAATATTGAGCTGCGGTTTTTATTTTTTTGTGCAGATTTGAATACGTGTGTTTTTGTCTTGCACCTTGATTTTCAGGAATCTGAAGTGATAATTATTGGTTTTGTGGTCTTTTGAACATCAGAAAACGTGTGTTCAGCTGAAATGGCATCCACTGAGCACCGCTCAGTGATTCGTTTTTGACTCTTGAAGGAAAAAGCCGCAAGAAATCTATCACATACAATTTAGAAATTCTCCCTCACCAGCCGTACTCTGCTGACATATGGCACCATACGGGATTACCACCGCTTTCCTTCCCTGAAGAGAGAACTCCGAGGAAAGCACTTCCAAAGCAACCAGGAGCTGAAATGTGCAGTGGAGGGCTGGTTTTCTAGCCAATCAGCCGCCAATTACCGCGACGGACTTCTGAGGCTGTTCCATCGCAAGCAAAAATGTATTGACGTTCATGGAGACTACAAAAAGAATGATTGATCACCACAGGGAATTACAGTAAAGAATCTCAATTTTATAATAGCGAAAATCATTGGAAGTTGAACGGCCCTCGTAATTGCCAACACTGTGTAATATACACAAACATTTCCCCATGAAATACACTTTTCTGGAATGAGATCTGAACGTCATTACAAAACGTATTGCCAAATTTCAAGTCCACATTTTCAAGAAGACTATTGGATGTCTGATGATTTGGCACAGTGACCTTTGGCGATTGGTGATTGTATGGTAATTGGCATGGTGATCTTTAGCACGGATACAATATATCGTTAGAAGTCTTGATTGGTGGTGACTGCATACCTCCACTCTAAACACGAAGATCAGGTTGGAACACCATATTTTAACACATGGGCTCAGATAAGAAGTATGCTTTAAGAACATTTATGTTCCAAGAACACACTGAGTGTTCCAAATCTGTGATATTCCAGAAAGAAACTCACTTGACGATTTGTTCTCCAATTTTGGACAGCGGAGCTGACGTTTCGGAGTCATCCCGCTCTTAATTGAGCATATTTTTTTTCCCCAATCCACTTCCGCATGCGCGTCTCTGATTGGCTGTTGGGAATTCCAGCCAATTTCAACATCCAATTTTCAAAACCTAACTTAACCAAACCTAACCTGACCTAACCTAACCTAACCTAACCTAACCTAACCTGACCCAATTGCGACCCCAGATAGAGTTGCGAAGCGGTGGCAAACACGCCAAATGGCAAAAACCGGTGGCAAGGCAAAAATGCCAAAATTGATGACGTCACAAATTGAGACGACGTGATTGGCTGTTGCGATGCTGCTGTCCGCGGAAGTGGATTGGAAAAAAAAAATTACGCCTTAATTGACGAAGCCAACCGCATAATTTTTTTTTCCAATCCACTTCCGCGGACCAGGACCACGCATTAGCCAATCACGTCGTCTCAAATTGTGACGTCATCAATTTTGGGATTTTTGCCTTGCCACCGCTTTTTGCCATCTGGCGTGTTTGCCACCGCTTCGCAACTCTTTCTAGGGCTGCAATCGGGTTATTTATTTATTTTATTTATTTTGATTTTATTTGCTGAACAAAAGTGCAAATGTGTCAAAAAATGGGTTAGGTTAGGTGAGGTCAGGTTAGGTTAGGTTAGGTCAGGTTTGGTTTGGTTAAGTCAGGTTTTGAAAATTGGATGTTGAAATTGGCTGGAATTCCCAACAACCAATCAGAGACGCGTATGCGGAAGTGGATTGGGAAAAAAAATGTGCAAGCCAACCAATGAATCGACGAAGCAGACGACAGTTGAAACTCCATGGCGCATTCTACACTCCCAATATCGAAATTCACGAGTTGTCAGGTGGAATAAAATGCAATATAGGAAGTCAAAGATGTCAGGTGGAATAAAACCATGATATCTTGTCGAATAAAAGGAGATTTGGCACAATTGGATGTTCCTTCATTGGTGGGGGGGCAGAAGTTGGGGAGGGACTGGTTGGCGGAGATGTTAACGTGGGTTTGTGGAGAAGAGGGGTCGCCATGCATGATGAAGTGAAGGTCCCTGATTCCAGTTAAGAGCCGTGTGCCCCCTCTTGATAATCTCGATGCTTTCTCTGATGTTGAGGTCATGTGGGTTAAATCCCCGGCTTACAATGTGGGCACCTGACCAGACTGGTTGGTGGCTCTCGAGAATGCAGTGCTCGGCTAGTGCCGTGGCTGTCTGGTTACCCTGTTTGATATCACGTTGATCAGGGCCCAGAATACTCTTCTCTCGGCCATGACGTTGATGTCCTTTCATAGCGGCCTTAGACGGTCAGGATTTTTCCTTCTTGCCATCGGGATTTTTCCATGGGATGTTTCCATTGCAAAGATCCCAGAAAGGCCGATGTTCTTCTTCCCGTGTAAAGGTTCATTCAGACCATCGCTTGTTCATGCTTTTGAAGATGCGTTTTACTTGCGGCGCTCCGTAGCGCGTTTACTTGCGGCATCATGCGCGAAATAGAAACGATTCTATTTCGCGCACGTTGAACGCGCGTTTTGAGCTTGACTCTTGTGTGTTGGCTGCCCATGCATGGAGGAATTAAAGGGAAGACAGGCAGCGTTGTCTGTGTCTCCCTTTTCCTGTCTACCTGCTGCCCGCTAAACAACTTTTTGTGTGTTCATGGGGTGCGCCACAACAGCATATGGTAAAAGCAACACATTTCGCATTGGATGTTTTGTGATAACGTGAAGTGGCCGGATTGAGGGAATGTGGGCTCTGGACCCGGTTTTTTGGCAAAATGGAAAAGACAGGATACAAGGTTCATTGCAAAAAATAGTGTTGAGCGGGAATATATAGAGTTAATCCGCCTTTTTTGGAGCATTGCACTCATAACTTTGTTAGGTAATAGGTTAGGTTGGTTAGGTTTGGTTACGTTGGGTTAGGACAGGTAACATTTGTTTTGGTGCTCCGCTACTTGTCGATTTCTGCTTTCTGCAAGGAACTTGTGAAGACCTAACAATCGCGTAAACAATAAAAATGAATTGGGCAATCCCGGAAATGTCAAAAACCAAAACACCCTGTTTGTTCCCAGCGCCGATCACATTTTTTGACTTCATTTACAACTACAGAACCTTACCGAACAGAACCTAGCCCTAACTTAACCTAACCTAACCAATAACGTAACCTAAACCTCCTAACCCAACCTATTACCTGGCCATGTCTTCATTGCAATACGTAGATACCTACTTCAATAATGGCTGATCAACTATCATTACGCCTGTACACTCTCTACTTCTCGCAAAAAGCATCGTATCAACAGTCCCACCCATGCACACAAGAATATTTGAATGGAATCCGCACTGACCCACTGTGTCACCCAGTGCTTTTGGGTGTCTGAAAATCATAAAATTAATGGGGGACATAATATGATGCTTCCCTATAATAGATCGTCCCGGGAGACAATCCTTGATAACTGAAGCATAATATCAAGTCTCCCCCCCGATGATACCCTTTAGCCGGCAAGGCTAAAACTATACCTATGATGGGCTGCGGGAACAAACAGGGAATTAGTTTTTGACATTTGGGGGAATGCAGCTTTCATTTTTATTACATTTTTCAACCTGATCTCACCTAACCTATAGCCTATCCTAACCTAACCTAACCGAGTCTTCGTTGTAATAGTGCAAAACAGTGGATAATCTATCATTCTTCACGCGGAACTCTCCATTTTTCGCAACAACCCTTGGTAGGTACATTGTAAACCTTTATGTGTTTTTTTACAATTGGTTGTATCAACCATAATTGTGTCAAAAATAGTAGGGGACATGACATAACGCTTCCCTATAATAGATCTTACCGGGGGACAATCCATGATAGCGGCAGCAAAATCATGTCTCCCCCGATTATAACCTTTAGCCTTCACAAATTTTCAAGTCTGCTAAATATACTAGTTAGATTTCGAAAACAAACTCACCTTATCCAATTGAGCCGAAGTTCCCAGAATTCTTCTTTAGCATCTAGATCGATCTTTCGGCGAATATCTAGATGCTAAAGAAGAATTCTGGGAACTTTGGCTCAATTGGATAAAGTGAGTTTGTTTTCGAAATCTAAGAATGCCAGGCTATTCGCAAATATAGTTAGCTCACCTAATTAATCGTCTTTGCTGGGCCGCATTGATGTATTCATGACAAAATGAAACACGAACAAAAAATTTAAAACACGAAGAAAAAATAAAATTAACTAACAAGAAAGAAAAGAAACCGCACGATTTTCCACTTTGCCCATTCGTGCAAGGGTGATGCGGGTGTTGTGGGTGTTTCGGGTATGGCGTTGGTGTGGTGGTAGTCAGGGATACGGAAGTTTAACCAAATAAAGGAGCAAAAAAAAACAAAAACAAACAAAAAAAAAACAAACAAAAAACAAAGTATGAACAAAGTAAAAAAATGAAATCGTTTGTCGATGCCAGAGAGAGGTGCGCAATTAACGACACAGAGAAAAGGCACATCCTGTACCGTCTGATGGTGCAAAGGGGGACAGAATTGCATGGCTGAGAGAACAGCTATTTTCTGAGAATGCTTGTGCAAATGTGTGCCCCCTTTAAACGACAATAACCCATTTCATCCCGAGAAGTTTTGATATGAGATGCGGGGTGTTTCAACAGACGTTTGAGGTACTTCAATGTTGGGGTGGACGCCATTCCGACAAATTACAGATTCAGGCGGAATTTTCAAACGTATCAAGCGATCGTTCATTCTCCGCCCTGAAACGAATAAAAAACGAGCTGAGAACAACCACAAAACAATCACGAATGGCTGAACTCTCATTGTAGCTCATTGAAAAAGACATTCTTGAAAATCTGGACTTTTCTGAAATTAATCGACGATTTTGCCTCATAAAAGCCAAACGAAATTATACGAAAAGATAGCCCTGGTCCTGGATTTCTATAGGTATATCCATTCAATCGTAGACATAAAGGACTGTGGTGGACTTTCCATGGCCTCTGCCTTCAAGAGACGTTCATTTGAAAAGACGGGTGAATTTATTTCTCCTGCAGAAGCGATAACTTTTTATTTGCCCTCAAAACTGATAAAAACAACAAGCTTTTCGGTTGTTGAAGTTATTTGTTTAGAGGAGACGCAAAGACAAAAATGAGGTGACTTTTAATGAAGCAGACGTAGACTGACGTAAAGGTGAACTGCCGTAGAAGTTAACAGAGGAAAAACTGAACTGAGGAAGAAATGGACTGATGTTGATGTGACTGAG
>JASGXE010006629.1:0-11940 GCA_030068105.1 Sinentomon sp. SZTP_YWyxl | reverse complement strand
TTTTTAGAATACAGAATGAGAAGAAAATGGAATAGAAAATAGAATGCTATAACAGAAAAGTCAGGTAAAATTTGTCTTTTGTTCGGGGACAGTCCGGGAGGCGATTTCACAAACCCTGCCGCGACTTTAGTTGGCAGAGAGCGTTTCGTGCAAGAATTCTCGATTGGGGCCACATGCTCGCAAGAAAAAATTATTTTTTCCTCATTTAAAGCTATCTGAACCATGACCTAACCCTGTGACCTCTCGGTAAAAACAATGCTCGGTGGGGGATCCGGCCTTCCATCTAAAGTCGCGGCAGGGTTTGTATACTGGCGTCCGGGAATCGAGAAAATCAACTTATAAGTCACGGAACCCTGGAAATTACTGAAGCACATCTCTTAGAAGCTGCAATTGAGATTTTCAATGCCAGCGCTATCACAGTGGGATTTTGACTGCTGTGCGAAAGCGACGTTTCTGCAAGCTCCATCGAACTCTGGGCAATTGAACTTTAAGGAATCGAACTCTTTGGAATAGAACTTTGGGGAATCGAAATATTGAGAATCGAACTCCGAGGAATGAACTCCGAGCCGTCCGCCGCAAACAGTAGCTCACACTTTTTCCCGAAGTGCAATTTTGTCCTTCAGTTTGTTTTCAATCCATCTCTGTTCCAAAAATCGTTCGAGTGCCACCGATACAGAGACTGATGGCCTGATGGGTGCTCCGTGGTTGTGCTTGATTGGGCGTACCCATTCTGCTGCCCGAGGCAAGAGCCCTCTGCAGCTCACCAAGTTTGTGGGAGTCCAAGCAGTCTCTCCCTTTCGAGACTCTCTGTTTATTTCCAGAAAAGCTGATTTAAATTTGCGTTTGCAGCTGCGATAACTGCTGTGTCGAAGCTTGTTTGGACGTGCTGCTGCACCTTTTGGTTTGGTGCGGCCCACCATAGCCCACTTCAAGCTGCTTGCTTTGCAGCTTGATATCCCCGAACGAGTTCAATCCAATTCGGTTGATTTGAGATTCGGGTATTATGAATTTTGGAAATTTGGAGAGGCAACGTTGGAGGTTCCTTGCTATCACGAAGATCCCATGCAACCCAACCGGAAGCTTGGCCATGACAGGATACATTTCATTAACGTGCAGTGTCCAAATTTTCTGTCACTTTGTGGGATGGGATGGCGCACTGTGCACTCGTGGTGCACACAGCGTGGTGCACTCTCATGGTGTACAGTGTGGTGCAATCTCGTAGAATTGTGCAATGTTTGAAACTGTTCACAACTGAAACACATCTATGCGTGCCAACCCCTATACCGTCACTTGATTTCTGCTGGTGCGGATGGGTGTCATAAACAGATATCTGTGAACAACATGTTTAGTTATCAAAACTTTGCTTCAATGCCTCCTAACTCGCCCATCGCATAGTTGGACGCCACCCGCCGGCCTTCTCTCCCACCGCAAACCTGGTGCGTGGGGAGGCCGTCGGGTGTCGTCCCTCCCGCAATGATGGAGGAGGTGGCAGTCCCTAGATCTTCTCCTCAATTTCCTCTAGTCGGTTTTCCCATAGACTTTCGATGTGCAATATTAAATTTCCAGTCCATCACGAGTTTAGAGAAAAGATTGGAATTAATGAATTAAATTTTGACTCAGAAAATCATGATTGTGGTGTAATGTGACACATGGTTGAGGTCCGATGAAAGTAAATCAGAGATATTTCCGTGTGATTTTCAGATCTTTGCGCTCGATGACGGGACGGTAGGCGTGGGGATGGCGAGTTGAACGCTGTGCATGAGAGTTTTCCGCTTCGCAGTAGCGAGACCAACTTGACAGAAAGCAGTCCTCTGGAGATAATTTGGTGCAGTCTTAATCTTTAATCCGGAAGTTTTCAAATTTACAAGCCCGGAGTCTATTTGCCACCAAATCTCCCACCAGATAGTCCAATCATCAAAGATTTCGTTGAGTCCGCTGGGCATCATGTGGTTCTGCGATATAAAATACTGATATCTGGTGACACTAATTCCCCGAATTATTTTGCATCCATTTCAAACCCAAGCTCGATCGGTAACAGTTCGGAACACCTTCCGACCGCCGCCACCGCCGCACACGCCGCCTCCGCCGCCTCATTTTTAAGACCCGCCGCCTCGGTTCCTTTTCCCGCCGCCTCATAAATATGAGCAATTGAGGAGGCGGAGGCAGCGGAGGCAGCGGAGGCGGCGGAGGCGGCGGAGGCGGCGGAGGCGGCGGAGGCGGCGGAGGCGACGGAGGCGACGGATAAACGTCAAGCTGAGAGTGGATGACAACCAAAACCACCCAAATAGGCAACCAAATGAACCATAACCGGTAATCCAAACCCCCAATTTCGCAGACGTTTTGTTGTTTAACGTAAGGTACCAACCACTTGAACTTCTTGCAGTTCTTGTCCTCAACTTCTTGGGTTGCTGATTTGGGTACAGTTTGGGTGAATGCTGATTTTATCAGTGAATCTCGCATCCAGCCGGCCTGTTGTTTTCCGAAGTTTACCTCTGTCCGTTTACGCCTTTTCATTGCAGACGGGAGTTGTTTCCATCGCCGAACCTGCTGGTTTGAGATCATTGCCGAGTTGTTTTGCCACTGCCCGCGGGTGGGGCAGGTGGATTAATGGTTGTTTTGAAGTTTGACCGTATCTGAAGCGCAGAAAAATAAAAGTGCAGAAGGTGATTGCTAATGCTCTAAGCCAGCGGTTCATGTCGAAAACAACTGCCGTCTGGGGTCGGGTTACTTTGGTTTGAAAACTTTATGATCGAATGGCGCCAATGTCGCAAAAACTTCACGAAATCCAAGTGCGAAATCTAACCTAACCAAACCTAACCTTTAACCCAACCTAACCTAACCTAACCTAACCAAACCTAACCTAACCAAACCGAACCAAACCTAACATAACCTAACCTAACCTAACCTAAGCTAACCTCCTAACCTAACCTAACCCTAACCAAAAACACAATTGAATAGAAAAAAATCAAGAAATCGGTCTCCGCCGCCTCCGCCGCCTCCGCCGCCTCATTTGCTCCTATTTAGGAGGCGGCGGGAAAAGGAACCGAGGCAGCGGGTCGAAAAAATGAGGCGGCGTGTGCGGCGGAGGCGGCGGTCGGCAAGTATTCCGAACTGTAACCGCTCGATCTTGTCGAAGCCCATGCCTTTTACCAAGTGCATTGAAGACTTAATCAATACTCTGTCTTCAACAACTTGTTGAAGCGCTGATACGGAGTACTCCTGCCTCTCGCACACTCCTTGATGTGGTCATGTTATGTTTCGATTGCCCTACTCACAAGATTGACGTAGTCAATGGTATTTCTGCGCGCACGAGGTGATCATCCTCACCCTTTCGAATTTGCTTGCAAAAACGTGAAAAAACCAGTGAGAAGTTTTATTGACTATATTCCTCCATTGATTATCCGCAGGGGCGTCGGAACTAAAAGAATACAGGAGGGGCAAGATGTAGGCCGCGCAGCGGCCCCAGATGGGGTGGTCCGGGGGGCTGGAGCCCCCCGGCAGGGATCCAAGGGGCGGAGCCCCTGGTGGGATGGCACGCATTTGGGTTTCGGTAAGAGACTGAATGTTACTTAATGTTACTGTAGACTGAATGTTACTTAAGGATCCGTTTCTGCGTTTAGGGGGCGTTTGGATAAAAAATTACTGCCGAAAGAGCAGATGGCCTCTGCTGCCTTGCAAGCACCCATAGGCCGGTAGTGCACTGCGTCCCTTCCGGGATACTCCGGTGTTTGCCATTCAGTGAGGTCGATAAATGAGAATGGCGATTTTGTCCAGGAACGTGTGTTTCGCTGAAGGGTCTTGTTCACCTGCTTGAAGCGGCAGTGGACCATGTCTCCATATCCTTCAGTAGGGGGATGCTGCAAATAGAGAAAGTGAATTCAGTTGCCAGCTCCTTAGCCCTGTCCTGGTAGACAGTGAGGAGGGAACGGAACTGATCAAGTAAAGGCGTCAATCCAAGCGCAAGGCATTTGACACCGACATGGTAAACAACATGTACTGACTTGGCATAATTGTCGTGCAAAGTTTAGGTACCTTCTCTATGATCCTGGACACTGTAGCACCTGAAAAATAGAAAGTTGTTGTGTGCCCATCACGCTTGACATGCTGCCTGATAAACCTGCCGTTGGAATCAGGTATTATCAGAAGATGGGTGTCGGCCAAATTGATGGGTGCCGACAACTGCTGACAGCTTGGCCCAGCAGCCTCATCGACAGCTGCGTTGACAAATGTGGCGGAAGCAGGTGAAGCATCTTCATCTCGGGATTCTGCACCACATGTTTCAGCTTCCACCAGATTTCTCCGTGGACCCTGCGAAAGAACAAATTTAAGGTCACTGGTGTTCTGTATTTTCCAGCTGGGACTATCCGTAATCTTGGTCTGTTTCGCTCGCTTGGGTTTTCCTGGTTTTGGCGAAATCGGACCAAATCCTGGTGGTGCAGTAACAGTTCCAGTGTCCTGTTTGTGCTCCTCATCGGCTGTCGAAGGTCCCTGAAAAACGGAAAATGTATTGCTTGTTACTGCAGGCTTTGAGGAAACTTTCTTTCGTGGTGGGGCCATAGCTCTCTGTCTTGGCTGAAGAGCAAACTGGTTGCCCGGCTTTCCATGGTTGGGATTGAAGCGCTGCCTTTGGTGCACTTGCGACGCGGCGGCCGACGATGGTTGTCTCTTTGATTTTCCAACGAATCCCACTGAGCTTGCGCCGTCGCCATCCACCATGGGCTGTTTTGGCCGATTTGTGGCATGGTTGCCCTGGGGCGCCGAGATTCCCCTTTGCTGCACAGCTTGGCTGAAGGTAATAGGCCGAGCGAAAGTCACGTCCTGTGACAACCTAAAAGAATCCTGCGGGAAGGAAACATTATTGGATTGGAATTTCCGCAGTTGCAGCTTCAGTGCAGCGTTTTCTGATTGCATCGAAGATCAATCTACCGCTGGCAATAATAGCGGCAGCTTCCAGAGATGAAATTCGGGCTCGCAATTCGGTGGTCTCTGTTGGATTCTCCAATCTGAAATTTAATTCGCAATTAATTTCGTTCAATTGCGAACGGATTGCAAGAAACTCTCTTGCGACATTTTCGGGTGTCACATCTGACGGTTTGGACACTCCTGCAGATGCACCTGTAAAAGAGTTTAAAAATTGTGGGAATGAAAAGAAGGGTGGTGGGGGTGCCGTGTTCACGAAAGTCGCCATAATAAAAGAAAAACAGATCACGGAAGAGAGAACGGGACAAAACAACCTGGTTTTTGCTTGCTGCTTATGAGCAACGTCCGGAACTGGCGGAGAGCAAAGGTTGGATGTGTACGATTTGGCGCTGTTCCTTGATCTCTTTGATGAACCAGAATCCAGCCAGATGTCTGCTACATGAATGTTTATCACTGCAATGTGAGGTCCTCAGGTAGAAGATACAAGGTCCCTGCCAACTTCCACTTGCGGTCACACCAACACCAAAGCACAGCTGAACTGGGTCCTTGGTGGACGGTTGCACGCAGTAGGTGCCAAGCCTGCCCTCCTTGGCAGTATCACAAAGAGGCTCGTTGGGCCGAAACCACCATATGATGAGCAGGGGGTAGCAAACCAAATCACAAGTCACCTGCGTTCTTCGGAACCGTTCGATCACAGGCAAACAAATGAAAAAGGCAAAGCACGGTCTGCGGAGCGCACGACCATCTCCTTCGGTGTCAAGCACAGAATGTAATTCGTATGTACATTTGCCTTTTAAATGAAAGTGCCGTCTTATGACATTGCTGAGTCCGTAAAAACTGCCCCAAGTGAGATCAAGATTTGGTTAACGCCAAATTGACAGGAAGTCCTGCAAATTTGCTCTTAATTACGGCGGCCAAACTGACGTCGGAAAAGTACTGAGTTGTACATGAAAATGCCAGGTCAACCCTGTACGTATCCGGATCGCTATCTTCTCGCAATTGATGCGGGGATCTTCCGCAGGACGAGAAGAGAGCTTTGGTGATTCCGATCAGAAAGAAGGATGTGCCCGCCAATCGTCCCGAAAGTATCGCCCCCATTTGATTGACATGAATTTGCTCTATGATTTTCGAGAAAATCCTTTCCACCTTCATTTGAAACTTTCTGCACAAAAATAAAAATCTCTATCCCAACCAATTTGGTTTCAGGGAAAAAAAATCGTGCGAAACGCAGGTTTTGCCTTTGTCGACGAAATTGCCAGGAACTTGGACGACGACGTGGGCGCCCATGCCATATTCTCGATTTCCAGAAGACGTTTAATTTAGTTCCCCACGATAAACTTTGAACAAATTGAAATCATTGGCCTTCCTGCCATGATTTATCTTGAGACTCATTGCCAGCTTTTTTTTATCAAGCAGAACCCATTTGGTGTCTGTTAAATCATCAACTTCTGAAGAACCACTTGTCACTTCTGGGGTTCCACAGGGAAGTGTGCTGGGGCCACTTCTTTTCCTGATTTACATTGATGATATTTTAGCGAACATGGCCTCAAACATACGGTTATTTGCAGACGACGTTGCTATTTTCAAAGATGTGAAGTCACGTGACGATTTCATGCTCATCCAATCGGGCCTCGACCGCGTTTCATTGTGGTGTGACACTTGGGGAATGCGTATAAACTCGACAAAACCAAAGCTTTTATTTGCAACCGTTCGATAAATACTCGGACAGAATTTTCTTATGCATTAAGGACCATCAAAAGAAAACGTAAAGCTTTTCAAATATTTAAGCGTGTTTATTTCTCATGATCTTACTTGAAAAGACCACATTCACTTTTTCTGTGCAAGAGCTAACAGTACCCTTTCCTTCATTGGCAGGAATAGGCAATATTCCTCCAATAAGGCTAAACTAAAGGCCTTCATGTCACTTGTCTTACCGATTAATGATTATGCGTCTGAAGTTTGGGATCCCTCAAGTCAGGATCAGGTCTCTAAAATTCAAATGATCCAAAGGAGAGCAGCACGAGTGATGACAAGAGCTTTGCTATTTCCGCTCCAATTTTTAAAACAAACGTAATTTTAACTCATTTTTGCCGAAGACAATAAGGAACTGGAATGCTCTCCCTGCCACCTGAGCACTCATATCCCGGTCGCGCATTCTGGCGTCGCACCACTCTTTTAATTGAATCGCTCATTTTCAAAAGGTAACTCGTCCAAAAATGCGTTTCTCTGACAAACGGAAAAATGTGCGTCGAGACTTATTTTCAGCATTGTTAAACTTGTCCTCTTTGAAATACGAGTATCCTTCACGATTCATTTCATTCATTTCGTGTAGATATTCATCATCATCATCATCATCATCATCATCATCATCATCATTGCCATCCTGAGTTGACGCCATGCGGCCGGTGACTCGGCAAAGAGGGCCACGTTGCCCTTGCATTTACACAAAACCCGGTAATCGTGTGACAAAACAGACCAATTTATTGGCTTCGCAACAACGTCACACAACTCCACTTTTCATTAATAGCTTTTAACAGCACTACTGAGCTCAGCTCAAACGAACACACGATTTTCAACCGACAGAGCACGAATGCTGCTCTGCGAATTAAGTTCTCTGAACAGCTACCTATATCAATTGGACGAACTGATAAGTTCTCTTAACAGCTGCCTATACTCGCTATCAATAGGACTAACTCTTTTGTTTTTTTTAAGCATGCAATAACAAATCGAAACGTATCGAACTGAAAAAGAAAATAGTGTTGTCCTGAAAAATGTTTAAAACGAAAGTCAACCTGGAAAGTGAGGGCAAAAAATGGGCATTAATATGAAAAATACCCTGATATTGAGCAAACTATTCTGGAAAACAAAAAGACAATGATTTCTGTTGCAATGTAACACAACATTTTGCATGCAAGATTAACAAAAAGAGAGAGATGTCAAATGAAAAGGAAGAAATAATGTTATCCTGAAGAAGATCGGCAACGGAGACTCGGGAGAATGGAAGATGCATTCAAAGCGTTTTGAAGCAGTCTGCAGTGCTGTCCAAGCGATCGTGCATGACTCGAAGCAAAGTGCGTGATTTTTTCTGGTTGGTTTGATGCACCTGCACTTCGTCTTGTTTCGTTTCGATCTTCGAATTTGCATGTTGCATTTCGTGTGTTCTGTTCTGTGTTTCATTTGGCCAACTGATCGGTGTCCCTCTCTCTGGCCAGAAATCTGTGTCTGGTCTGACAGAGCACCAATCGATCTGGATCGACACCAATTGAAATTGGTTGGCTGGTGATCTGGTGTTGTCATTGATTTGGTGGTGTTGTTTTCCATGCTGATAGAATTTCCATGCTCCAGCGTTTTGCGAATTTTGCTGTGACGTGACGTCCACCAATCCTGCCGTTGACCAAGGCTCGCATTCTTGCTTTTTCCACACACTCGGGGAAGTTTGTCCGACCCTCGTGGCGCAGTGGTTAGCGCGTTCTCGTAATCTGAAGATTGCGGGTTCGAATCCCAGCTGGGGCACGAGATTTGCCGTGGCACTTGTGTGTGCATCCTCCCTCGGCGAGGCACGGTAAATGAAATTTGCCATGGCACTTGTGTGTTCATCCTCCTTCGGCGAGGCATGGTGAATTCGGTCGGAAAGACAGACTTAAGTAGCCTGTCTGTTAGTCCTTCGGATGGGACTTTAAGAAGGAGGTCCCGTGTGTAGCATCACACTGCGCACGTTGGAGAGCGCCTAGCTCCGGGTCCAAGAAGGAGGCCTGGCAGGTTACACGAACACAGAAGCCACTTGGTATCACCCGCCAGAGAGTATTAAGGTTCGCTGGGGGGACCAATCAGAAGCCAGCATTTAGTCACGTGACTTATGACGTCATCGATCGATGACGTCATCGTTGAATCACCGGTGCGTCAACGATGATTCACTGTGCGTTGCATATGCTTCAGGGGCAATTGACATCATCTACGTTATCGTGGATGAGTCACTACCTCAACAAGCCATCCTTAATACTCTCTCCCTAACCTAACCTAACCTATCCAAACCTAACCATGTTCAGTCTTTCCCCATACCTATGCTCAACTTGCTCACTCTCATTTGACCAGACCCCTCACCAACCCAACCCAACCCGTCTCAACAGACCAAACCCTGCCACACCTCACCTCACGTAAACCTAACCACGTATATTCTAAAAATGTCCAATACCCTGCCTCTCTCCTGCCACCGGAGAAGAGCGGGGTTGTGCAATACTGGCTACGGGTTGCTAGGCCCGTATTCCCCGGCCACCAGGGTAGACTACCTTCCAGCATTCGGGGAGGTTTCGTCACCGGAAGGTTTTGCACGAGGCCGGGTTTTATTTTTTATTTTTTTATTTTGTTTTTTGCATTTTTTTTTTTTTGTGTTTTTTGTTTTTTTAATTTTTTTTTTTTTTTTTTTTTATTGTTATTTGAATGAAAATGAAAAAGAAAATCTGTACACATTTTACCACTCTCCCCATATCTACAAAGTAAAATGCAATCACAAAATAAAAAAACAAAATCTTCAAAATGGTTGGAACAACGGAATCCCTTTTTCATCAACACTGTATCATCATCGTCATCAGCGTATCTCAGCCCAAACTTCATTAAATCCAGTCTACACATTCCCTTCACGTATTTCTTCACAAACTCTTGATCAACCAACGCCATTTATCTGCCAGGACAATTCCAACGTGAACAATACAAAACAACCCAGATGTCGGAAAACCCCTTGGACTTTGGGCCTACTCCCAAATTATTCTCCGGCCGGTCCATCGGTATCAGGCTCCTCGATGCAACCCATTGCAACCACCATGTGGGGGAGGACTAAATAGTCTAAGGAGTCGTGAGACGCACATCAAAACACAAATATCAAAAATATCCACGTATCCGTTGGGGAGGGGTACATTGAAGGTGACCACATGCTTCACAAATATGGCCTCTGGCCGCCCACCGCATGCCCCCTGACATTAACGATGGGCCGGAAACGTTCCTGCCGAAGCTGGAACCGCAAACGCAGCGCAAGCGTTCCAAAACATGAACGGGCAAGCCCGAACCTGTTGCAAACACCCTGCCCCCTCTGCACCCCCGCTGCACGCTAAGGAAATGCAGATAGGGACACATAAATGTATAGCCCAGCCGAAGCCAAGAGCCACATGTTGGGTCACGGCGAATTGACGATTTCGGAATACGCTTCAAATACAAATAAAAAAGTGCATCCACGACTGAGGGAGTTTAATTACACAATGGTGCAAGGGCGCCCCGACTCACCCTAACGTTTTGCCAATCACCTGTTGGTGTATCGGTTCGTCCCGACCGAAGAAGGCTAGCGATTTCTTTCGCCGCACATCTTTGAAATCAGCCCTTCATCCGCAGAGCAAACCGACATCAGGCTGTAAGGATTGAACACGCAAAATAGCCCGGCAGATTTCATCTCGTCGAAGAAAATTTTCAAAATGTCCCTGAGATACCCCCACTCGTTCACAAATTGCATCACAGACCCCGTTGTTCCAAAATTGCGGTACGCACCGCAACGCAAACTTTTCAATGAACCGCAAAAAATCTTTATTGCGTTCAACATATTGATAAAGGTTTGTTTTTCCGATATCAATACGTTGACGTGGGTGTCGATGAACTTTAAATCTTTTACGAGTTCACCGACACATTCTGCTCCAAGATAAAAAACTCCTTTTGAGGAGTAGAATCCATGTGGGATTTCATTGATGTATATGCCAGGGCCTCTAATGTGATCCGATGAAAATTCAAAAATCACATCTCTCTTTTCGCTCGTCTTTTCAATCCTGCCTTCAAAATTTTCATCCAAAAGTTTTTTGGCCTCTGGCAAAAAATCGAAAAGAATTCTGTACCCGTCGTAGTCCATCTCTAATACTGAAGTTTCGGTAGATTTAGCGTAAGATGATTCGTACGGCTCTGCATCTCCTTCCCTCTTCAACAACAATATATGGGGTTGGAAATCGAGCTCAACTGTTGACGAATTCTTACATGTGACTGCAAGCGTCACCCCAGACCCCAAATCCCAGAATTTTCTGACGGGTAAGTTTTTCTGCTCAAACAATCTCCTAACAGGCACCTTCCTCCTGCCCTCATCTGGCTCGATAATTTCCAAAGAGTCGTCAGGCTCACCTGCGACAATTCTCAACTTCGGAGTCGGTGCCATATTGAAAAATCACAAGTGTCAAAATCGGAAGCACTGAAAATCACAAGTACCTAACAAAACTATACAAAATCACAAGTACCAAAATTTACACGGGATATCAGAAAATCACAAGTGTCGAAACTAAAAATTCACAAGTATAAAATCACACTTTTTGAAACGGAACACGAACGGAGCACGAGCGGAGCACGAGAGAGATGTTCACTGCACGAGATCAACCACACAACTGAACTCTGTTTGCTCGTGCAGCGCCTTCAAATCAGCAAGCAGGTAGGCGCGACAAGCGGATAATCCCCGACCATCCTCGTAAACAAATCAAACAAAAGAAGACAGGTCCAAACAAGAAAATCTCAGGTATACAAATGTACAGGGTGTATCAAAATATAGGTCACTAAGATATGATGTATCAATGCTCCATTGCGGAGTCATATGGTGTGAAATAGGTCGTTTGCATCCAATATACAAATTTCTGGCATTTAGCCGTTGCACAATCGATCTTTACAGTATCTACATTAATATTATGATAATGAACAAAACAATTATAACAAGGAATGGCAATATCGTCCGCTTTGGGACACCCCATCATCTCAAGATCTTTGACCATGACACCTGCTGGCATCATGGCCATTACAAATTTACACTTCTCTAGACCTTTCACCAAAACAACATTTACATTTGCAACCATCTTTCTCACGATTGGGATCAGGTTGGCATAGGGAACAAGCCCGTCCCTCCATTCCATGCCATGCTTGTGAGCTGACAGCCACCTGTTCTCACCCTTTATGTTTCCCGGCAAATATTTCCAGTCGTATGGCGGTTGGAAATGCCACGACTGAAACTGC
>JASGXE010006628.1:0-21616 GCA_030068105.1 Sinentomon sp. SZTP_YWyxl | reverse complement strand
CTTTAGCCGAAAAAAAAAAACTTTTGGTATAACCTATAAAGCTACCTGAATAATTTAAAAAGAATATGGGTACTGAATTCCTGCAACATTTGATAAATGCTGTGCATGGCCAAAGCAAATTTCCCGACAATTTTTTTTACGTCATTTCAATCCTCGAATTTTTTATTTATTTTTGCTATTTGTTTTGGCCCACTGGCATTTTTTGAAAAAGCTGTATAGATATCCACAAATGGAAGGCTGGAATGACAGGCTTTCTGTGCAAGAAAAACCAATTTTTACAAAACAAACCTAAATATGGCATCCGGATTGTTGTGCGATTGAAGAATTTTGTATCATATGATTTTCTATTTCAAGGGTGATGTTCACTAAAAATCATCGCTCGTTTACTAATACCGTTCCCCGTTTCTTTTACTTTACTTTGCAGCATTCGCTCTTTCATTGGGCCAGATCCAATCAATGTAAACCGCTACATTTCGCGAGCACGGAGTGGGTGCGTTGGCGTTTTGTGACACGCTGGTCGCTTTCTGTGAGAAAAAGTTGCCAATGACTGCTCGACCGCTTGGTTGGTGTGGGATGGCCTGTGAACAGTTAATGCCTGTGCAACGTCTAATCAGGAAATACTCTGCGTTGCTCTTGGAAACAAAATTGGAATAAAAAAGAAATAAAAATAAAAAAAATGATGGACAAATAAATAGCACAAGGCCTAAACGAGAGTATAAATGGCAATCATCAGACAATTAAACCTGATTACATGCGTAACATTAATACAGTTCATCCCCTAAATTAACTCTACAGGTGGGCTTCTTGCACCTAGAAAGTTAATTCCGGTGCAGTTATGCCTTCGTCCAACAGCGGGACGAATTTTAATTTCTATTTCACGTGAGTTGCATTAGAAAATCATGACAATTATTTAAAAAACAAACATAATTTTTGACGCGAGTGGAACCGGCAACAGAAAAAATTCTATAAATTTCTCAAATCGGTTTGCATTTTGCAAACATGCGAGTGTTAATTGGAAATCGGCTGCCGCCACCCAGAAACTATCGTGACACTTGAAAATTTAAAAACTTCCCAGAAACGATCTAAACGTATCGAAATTGAGACATTTACCAAAAGAAATTACCACTTCTACCCTCGAATGCACTGATCTGCACGCTAAACAAAGGTTGCCAAGGCAGCCCTTTGTTCCTAATTACTGACAAAGAACTTCCCGATTGAGCCTGAAAGTGCGAGGCCACAATAATTATTACGAAACAGTCGCTTGGCTGCTTTTAGCACATCCACCGACGAAGGAAGCTAAATCTGCTGGAAAGCTGAATTTTCTTGCGGCCAGCCACCCCACTCCGTCCACCAAAGCACTCTCCGCACCCGCCCCGAGGCAGCCCAGCCCCAAGTCAAATCCATTCGTCTCCGAAGTCCCCAGTGCGGTTGACCCTAACCTTGGCGTGTCGGAAAATATTTAGAAATATCTCTTTTTGTGTTTCAATAGCTTCAGTCGCACCAGCTGCAGCATCATCCAGTTTCCTATCCTTAACCGGGTTGTGCTAGGCAAACCCCGTCCTATACAGTAGGGTTCTTGCACCCCACTCGCAACCCCGAACCGACGTGTTTTCGCAAAATTATTATCGTTATTTCGCAGCGTAAAGGCGAAAATGCACAAGATTGGTTGAATTGCGAAACGATCCGACCCCGAAGCGCAGTGCCGAATGCCGACGAGGAGGCTGATGGAAACTGGGAAGGCGTGCGCACTGGAAGCTGTTGCAGGGGGCGCGGAATATCGCGATAAATTTCCCGGCAAAACCGAGAAATTCGTACTATCTATACGGAAGGAGAAGGCCACGCTTCGGCATCGTGGATGCCCTGTGGAGAGGATCTTCTGAAGGGCGAAACCGAATTTCAATGCAGGATATACATCATAAATACATCATAATACATCATACATCATAATACATCATAATACATCATAATACATCATAATACATAAATACATCATAATAGTGCATCTCAACAGCCTAACATTATTGTTTCAAACGAGCACTTGCTATTTGCTTTCGTACTGTGTGCCTCCGCCTTTAAAAGGCAGCTTTAAAACATGGCAACTTACGAAATCGATGGGGAAAGGATCGTACGCGCGCGCATGAAGATTTCTTGGCAAACACGGAATCGGAATTTTGTAAAAAAATACCAAAATCCTGATTCATGTTTAATTTTACACTGTACGTGATGATATGAACGAGGTCCAAACAACTGGAAACGGTCCGCGAGAGACAGTTTCATCCATAAAATGTGCCTCATTATAAGTTTCTTCCATCCTTTTACCAACAGGGTGACCGGGAAAGAGGTATACCAAAAAACGCATACTTTTAGCGTTTGGTGAATTGGAACAGAAAAATAGAAAACCACTTTTGAAAGCTAAATTTAATTTAGGTGACCCATTGACATGTGTAGAACGAATAAAACAGGCATGCTCGATGGCGGCTTTTCCTGACTTCACACCCGTTCCAACAAGTGAGTCATCAGGAGGGCCAACATTTCTTGTGGAGCTTACATAAACACGAACGTGCAGAAATTCACAAAAGAAGTCCACTCCTTTTGGTCGAATCATTGTTTCTGCACACCGATAAAATGTTTCTCTGGGTACATTCATGGGACACCCTGCGCGGTGTGTTCGGAAAGTTATTCCACACCACGACTCGGAGACGTTTTCCAGAAACTGATCTTGGCCAATGGCCCAATAAAGCTGGCGAGGTAGAGAGAAAAAAATTGCAGCGGAATAACATGCGAGTAAAGTGGAAAAGAAGACGGTTGGATTTATAGGAAGCAGCGCTTCGGCATGGCCATGATATACACCTGATATGAAATGGATTTTCTCACCAAAAATCTATCACAACTTTCAGGAATCCGTTTAGTGTTGACGTCGATCAATCCTTTCGCGGAAACATTTTGTAAAACTTTAAACTCGTTTGTATCAAACTCGTACGAGAAGTTCGTAACGAAAAGGATGCTACCGGAAATATTCCTACTTGGCTTTAGTGCAATAACTGAGTAATCAATTGCACAGGTTATCTTTTAGTCTCCACCATAAACCGACGATTAAACCCATCTTTCAGAGTCTACTTGCAAGCAAACCTTCCAATGTTGCTTTGTTTTTCACTGTTTTGCTTTAAAAAATTGTTTTATCCAATTTGATAAGGGGAAACCCCAATTATAAATTAAAATCAATTAAAACATTTCTGAAATGTAGCTTCGGAAGACAGAAATTTCTAAAAATAACAATAACTTTAGCGCAGGCATGAACTCTAGCGTGACTGGATACCTGCAATTTATCTGCTCCTTGGATAAATCAGTGAAATTTTCCACGACAATCCTTCGACGGAAAGTTCCTCTCCTTTGCAATCTGCGCCGTTAATTCCGCTTGAAGTCACTTATTAGAATATTTGAGAATGGAGCCGAAATTTCTTGAACATCCAATATCCGAAAGTTTGCAGTCTGCAACCGGCTCACAAATTAAAGCAAGTTGAGGTAGCCCAGTTTGTCGACCGTCAGGCAGGTCAGTTTGATGAAAACTGAACTTAAAAAATCGGTAACCTGCTGCCGCTACGTGTGCGTATTTTGTAACCTTTCGATGAAATACGAACAAATGGAATACGAAAAAAAACTTTTTCATATTCGATGGAATACGAAAAAATTTCACTTGGATATGCAGAATAAAAAATGAGCAGACCTGAGAATTTTTCACATTTTATAACCGCGAGCTGAATTGCAATGAACCACTAACGAAACGTCACAGAAAACTTCTGTGTATCGTTTTTTGTCTTTTCTCCCACAATTTGCGTCTCATATGCGTTCTGATAAAAGGAATTCGCCCTCTGAAAAGGCAAATAAAGTGTTTTGGTAAATTGCAGACTGATCGGATACGAGATAACTATTTGCTCTGTGCATGATCTGCAGCCGAGATTATTGAATGACATTTTCAACCGCTAACTAAAATGAAGAGCAACATGCATAATTGGTTGCGGTGTCTTCTTATTCTTTACAAAAAATAGAAAGTATGTAACACACATTAACACACATGTCGGAAAAAAAGCGAATGCAACACACAAAAGTAATTGTATGCGATATTGCCTCATTCTCGCCCCAATTTCAAATAAAAAGTATGTATTACGAACAGGACGAGAGTTTTTGTTCATTCTATAACCCCAATGCAAAATAAAAAGCAACCAAAACACATAAGGGTCTAACTGAATGCGGTGCTTTCTCATTCACAGATTCTACAAGCTCATATCCTTTCTCAAATTTGTCGTAAGAGTTACGAATACCTTCCAGTGAAGTCAACTTGTGTGCGAATCGAGGGAAAGGTAAAAAATTTAAAATTTGAGTGTTGTTTGTGGGAACAAAATTTGAACAATTCGCGGGTACTACTTTTGACCTTTAAGAATTCGGCCCGGTACCTTTTTTCTCGCGAATCGTCCATTATCGGATCTGAAGTTCCCGGGAAGCCACACATCAGTGTGACATCGAGACTTCACAGCGGCGGAAGACACTGTGATAAAAAATTTTTATTTATTTATTTATTTATTAAATTTATCAAAAATCTCAACAATCAAGTTGAACGTCATAATAAAATAAAACAAACAGCAATTAAACACAATAAAAACATGAGCAATCAACTAAAGAATATCGAGAATATCGCATAGGCCTACCGGGGCCAACCGGGGCTAAAAGGAATGGGGAAGATGAGGCCGGACAGCATTGCATCAACCATTTTTCAACTTATGTTGAGACATATCCCATGGTCATTGGAAAAACGGCAATGATTGAAGAAAGGGAGAAGAAGGCAAGAGTGCATTCCACTCCCTGACAGTGCGAAAGAAAAAGCTGTTGAAATGCTCATTGAACTTGACAATCGGTTGTTCAATATGGTATCCATGGTTAGTTCGACGACGAACAGGCCGAACTCTAAATGGAGGAGGCAGTTTAGAACACACCCCACCTTGCAATATGGCTTGTAAACATTTTAATCGCTGACATGTACGTCTCGCAGAAAGTGTGCAAAGTTCCAGACTTTGGAGCATTGCGGAAACAGATGAGGTTCTTCTGTAATCAGAACATAGATGAAACGCAGGGCTATGCGCTGCAGACGCTCAAGAGCACTGGAGTGGGACGCAAGAAATGGATCCCAGACCTCACAGGCATATTCTAGGATGGGTAAAACCAGGGACACGTAGACTTTAAGCTTGGCCTTACAGGAGGCAGAATTTACATTCCTAATTAAAACGCCCAGAACCTTCCTATAGCTTTTGAAATGGTATAAGCGATATGGGCATCCCATGACAGATCAGATGAAAGATAAACTCCCAAATACTTGAATTCAGTGACTTTAACTAGAGGATTCCCACCAAGATAACAGTGCGCTAAAACGCGAAAACTTAGTGTTTCTCTTGAAAGCCATCCAATTGCATTTAGAAACGTTGATGACTAAACCCCAAATTTTGGCCCAGGAACTGAGTGCATCTATAGATTGTCCTGCAGAGATTGACCAAGAGGCGGGCCATACAGAACTAAATCATCAGCAAAAGCCTTGCATTGCATGTGAGTAAGGATGGAAGGTCATTAATGCAAATGATGAAGAGAAGTGGACCCAGGACACTACCCTGGGGGACTCCGCAGGTGACAGGCCACCTGGCAGAGTACTGGCCCTCAACCGCGACCTGGAAAAACCTCCTGGTCAAGAAGCACTCAATGAGGGAAACAAGAGGAGCAGGAAATTCAAGCAGACGTAGCTTGTGTAAGAGGAGATTATGAGGGATCAAATCAATTGCTTTTTTGAAATCAACAAAAATTGCATGCAAAATAAAACACGGCAAACACCATTTTTGTCAAATGATAAGTAATATAGGGGCCTACGTAAATTTATTGTCTGAGCCGGTAGTCCTGTGCAGCGGCAGCCCTGACACAACACATATGGCAGAGGATCAGAGAATATTTCCCCCGGGAGTCGTTGCGCGGATATTAAAATCTTAATTCTCAACATGCAATTAGGCCTAATATGGAAATCAAGATTTAAAAATTGATGTGTGCAACTTTTCCCTGGGATGGTCACGGAAGTGGCAAGAGCCTCGAGCATCTATTATGATTTTGTCGTCGTTTCGACGGTAGAGAGCCTTGAGCATTCATTACGATTTTATCGTCATCTCGACGGTAGTACTTCAAGTTTTCATTATCATATGATAGATATGCCAGCAAGATGAAATGGGCTGTTTTGCACGAGCAGTATACCAACTCTGCAGTCCTGAGAAAGGCGTTGACCATTTTAAGTTTGCATATTCAAATGAAATGAGAGGTTGTTACTTTATTTCCATTGTGATGCAAAGTGGTGGATACAAAGTAAGCATGTGCTCAAAAGTCAGAATTCGGAAAAGTTATAGCGGGTCCACACATTCGTGATTTTGTCGCGTTGTCGCGTCGTCGCGCGCGTAAAAGTTGTCGGGTGCGACATCATCGCCGTGCGTGAAGTACACTCTGCATGGTGATTCGTTCTTCACACGTGCGGCAATGTCGTTGCACCGGACAACGTTTTCGCGCGCGACGACGCGACAACGCGACAAAATCGCGAATGTGTGGATCCGCTATTACTCGTATAAAACCAAAACGCCATGGCTGGTAAACCAAACCACCTCACTGCTGTGGCTCCAGCAATGTTCGTTCATGCAGCACTTGGTTTTTGCGTTTTTTTTTTTCTGTTAGTTAGTCTTTCAGTTTCCAGACAAAATTCATGTTATCTGAATCCCAGTGAATTTGTAAAAATGGAAATTTGCCTATTTGTGTATCGTAGCTTGCCAGAATCAAATAATTTGTGCTCAATTTGTATCCCCAAGTGGCATATGTCTATTAAGGCCCAGTTGCATGACTGATGTAACCTCTCTTCCGATGGGATGTGCTCGACAGTCTGACCTCTATCTCAATATTAGCGAAAGATTTGGCGTCGCTTTAAGTTCGAGTGGAGTCGCATTTAGTTTTTCTTAATGCTTTGAAAACAACCTCCCCTTTCACGACCTCTCCGCGGCCCCACAGCATCCAAGCTCCAGTAAATAAACAACCCCTGTTTATGAAGTTGTCACTTCCCATAAAATATATTGTCGAAAACATTAGCAAGTGCTGGTAATGAGGCGCATAGCTAACCACCATGGCCACTGAATTGAGCTGGATGGGATGCCGGACGCCAATGCCATAACGCGAATAGTCTGGCCTTTCGAAAGCTGCCAAAACACGTGGCACAATTTGTTCCCTTGTATGGCGGAGGAAGCCAAGAGAAAATCTCGTTGAAATTCAACCACTTTTGAGAACACGGCAGTGACGCATTCAGTGGACCACAGGCTAAAAAAACGCTAACACATGACCTCTTTGGAAGTTATACAATCTGCAACCTATTTTTACGTAATGGAAATCCCATACGGATTCTGGAACCTTTCCGAAAAAGATCCCAATGGAATCAACTTATTCGGGGAACTTTTCATTTTCCTTTCATCTGACATGTCACATTGATTCAATGTTCAAAATGCCCGAAAAGAAGCGGAGAGGGCAAGATGTGATATTTTGTCTTTATAGTTGAGAAGAACATGGGGGTACCAAAGGAAATGGCCGCTGTACCAAAGGACAGAAGGTGGGACTTTTAAGATTAAAATTTTTCACAAAGACACAACCCTGACACTTTTGATCTTTGATTTAGTTTTATTATTCTAAGAATTACCACTCAGCATTGTAAATATTTTTAACAGTAGGCCTACCTACATTATTTTAAAACGAGGAGGTCATTGCTTGTCAGATTAGTTGGTAATTTCCAAATTTCTCTCTCTAAATAAATGCGCAGCATATTGGCAACGCATTTGAGCCTGCGCCACGAAATTCTGCTGGACAGTCAAGTGAAGTTAAACTTCTGGGTTGAATTCTTTTGAATAAAAAAATTTCATTCAAGAAAATTGCGACCTTTTCAGAGAAAAGACTAATTTACGTGTCAATCTGTAAACTTAGTTCTGCGAGGGAGCCGTATACGTAATTGATAAGGTTGCATTGGTGTATGCCCAGCTTTGGTCTTCAGCTTCCCCGGTGATCGATTTCTATGCATATTTTCCATTAAGGAAGCCGGAATAACTCAGCTCGAAAAATGATGTGGTAGAAAACGTTTTTGTTCGTTTGGAGGAGGTGGCCTCCGAAATTCCCCGAAACCCGCAGCCAGCATCAGCCATCCCAGTCGGAATTCCGACAAAGAGTAACCCCTATTCTCCATGGCCTTCCAGTCCCAGCCACACGAGCCGAGGGTCATACGTCTCCACAGTATGAGTTCCCGATGCGCCTTCATCCAACCTTGGCACATTTTGGCTTGTTTTATATGCACTGTGGGTATAAAAATACTTTGTACGGCTGCAGCAATTCTAGGCCGCGCCCAAATTACTACCGCTTCAATGCCTCCGAAGCACTTCAATGCAAATATTATGGCTTTCTGTAATGGGCTTTCAATGGAACGATATTTTGTTTCTTCCTTCCAAATATACAGACGCAGTAATTTTCTCCGTCAACAAGGTCAGTTTCTATACTGTCCTTTTAGCACACTGATCACTTCGATTGAGTATGGTCATATCCGAATTATGCACTCCTGGCCTGCCTCGTAAGATGATGAGATACATCTCTATGAAAAAGGAAAACAAATATTTTGTCTGTGCGAAAACATCGTTGGAATGAAGGCTTGTTTCTCCCTGGAAAAATGAGTATTCACTGTAGATATTCAACTAGAAGCGCAGAAAGAAGGAAAGCAATATATTCTCAGGTTTCCAGGGTTTTTCATGCACCCTCAATGATGAATTCAAGAAGTTCCATCGGTGTAGTGCCTTGTCGCGAAGGCGGATTGACTTTTTTTGGTTGGAAAACAGCAAGATAAGCCTCCGTGTTGCTCCAGAAACTATATGCAACTCTTTTCAACGAAGATCCAAGCAGATAGGGATGTGTCGCGTTATTTATCCAGCTCCGATTTGGTCCAGATTTCTGCATCTGACCAGTAAATCCCTAAGAGGGCGAAGCTATCTCAACGGTGAATACAGATCTTGCACATCAGGATGTTTTGACAGCAGGTTTGTAAATGTCTGAAAACTTCACGTCATGTTATTTCTAATCAACCACGTGTTCAATTTGACGGAACATGTGCGCCCATGCTCAGTGATAGTGCCCATACACCAACCACAGATATCCAAGACATGGGCCCAAAGTATCCGCTTTGTGGAAAACGCTTGGAGTTCAGAGCTATTGTTATGTCAGTGAAGCTCCGCACTTTTGTGAATGGCTTCTCCTAAACAAATAATTCTTTTGACAACATTCAGTGATTAAAAATGTGCTCAGACACCCAAATTTCCTGCTAGGGATTATAAAAGGATCCCTTCGTTAAAGAGACGGAGATTCCAGATAGGCTTGTCCACTTTGTCCGATTTGAGCGTTTTAGTTGCCAAGCAAAAATGTGTCTGCCTTGCATGAACAAATGGACTACATACTATACATTCAGCAATTCCTGATTTGTTAAAAACAATGACTGCAGCGAGTTGAACATTTTCAAATTGATGAGATCTATAGCTGAACAGGTAAATTTTGGCGGCCCTGTGTTGGGTAGGTATAAAGACCATTTTATCCTTGGGGTTTTTGCGTACCAGCAATGCCTGAATGTAACGGTCCACATTCATGCCAGCGAACAGCTAATCTGGAGAGGACCATCAGGAACTCCATGCTGGGATTATATCGCCGAAAAAGTTTTGGGGATGATTTTTTCCTATCAATTGACACAGAGTTGTCATTTTGGCAAGCGAAAACTAAATGATCCAATCTTGATTATGCCGTGTGAATGCGGTTGAAAAATGATCCAAGCGGAGTGATCTCAGGATATTGGACTATTTAACCATTTTCAAAAATAAAGTTTCTACTCTTGAAATGTCGTTAAAAAGTTGGCGATAGAGGAAGCATTGTTCTCCCATCCTCTATTTGATGGAGGAACCATTTTGACAGCAACCAATGATCTCGGAAATCATTCTTAATTCGGACAGGATTTGCAGAACCCAAGTCTCTTATCATTTGAGTTATGTGATCTCAAATTCGTATCGATAGACAACATTTTTCGCTGGGCGACTTTAGAAATAAGGAGATCAGCAAATGGAATAAATGAAGTTTCCAAACGTGTTTCGCATTCGCTGGTTCATGTCTTCACGCGCAAGAAACCGCAGGCTTAAGAATGAGAAACCCTTTTTATCAGTATCTTTAGATGCGAAGCAAAAAGGTCAAACATACAGGTGACGGGCTATAGCCAAGTTTATCAGTTCCAACACTGCAATAAATATTTGTAGACCCTAACTTGAATTTCCAGGCATTCATTTGATGTTTAAATCCCCTTTCGAAGGCATTCGAACTTTTTGCCAGAGAGTCGGCAGCGGCAAGGGCTAAATTTATTTATCTTACCAATTTTTGCTCACTCTTGAACTGAGTGCCTGTTATCGAGATGTTAGAAAATTGCAGATGTTAAAACATTGCAGGAAAAATGCTGTTTGTCTCTATTTTATCAGACACACTGCAAACATCTCCCAAGAGTGCCAAGGCCTTTGACCTTGGAGACTTTTATCGACTTTTCAACTTTGCATCATATCGAGCACTAAGGCTATTTTTGCAAATATTTGAAAAGAACAGAGCTTTTCATCTTTCGACGACTCTGGGAAGTACCTATCACGCAAACAGAATCAGATACATCGGGGTTTCCATAAACAATAATTGTTTCTATGCGAACCCTTCAAAGATGAAACGATGAAAGATAAAAAATGAAAATGAGCACCTGAAAATTCAGACAGGCCATTATGTTGAGGTGAGCCTTCTTCATGACACTATCTGTTAGATACATATGCAAAAATAAAAACAAATTGCATTCAATGTTCTCTATCTCTTTCAGGCTCACAGCTCCAACTCTGGCTGATCAATCCCCCTCGTGAAAAAAAAACAAGGACGGCAACCTTGTTGGCATGTCCGTTTTATCATTTGCAGCACTTCATACGCCAACTTCCTATAAAAGGCTCAGCATTCAGTGATTTTCAGAATACACATATTTACAAAGCATGCAATTTCTGCGAGACTTCTATACATCATCCCTCGCGGCAAAGTCTCAAACTAAACAAGTCAACGACCCCTGCAAAAACGTTCAAAAGACAGCTCCAGGTCAACTCTTCTGAAAGCAGATGTGAAGGTTTTAAACCAAACTCAGCCATCACCGTCTTAATTTCATAAGGGTTCTCTCAGTTCGTTATTCGCCTGGGGCCCAGGTCGTTGTCTTCAGATATACTGTCCTCAGTTCAGCACAGTACGAAACGGATAACACATATGAACAGGGGACACGTGTCTTAAGTACCTCAATCCATAGTCAATTTATCTTATTAGGACAACAAAACTGGGTAGCCCAAAAGTCTTTGGCCATATAGCATAAATGAAAATTTGCTATTTTTAACAGTTTGTAATCTGAAACTCTTTCTTGCTCCCACCACGGATGTGAACACTTCGAACTGCACGTGGATATACAGGATATGGCTCAACAGCTTTTGGCCACAAGAATTTAAATGAGCTAATTTTAAACTTTTTCTATGTTCTAACCACGGATGTCACCATTTTATTCTGGACTGGAATTTATTTCCGATTAAAGTCTTAACATTCATCGCTAGGCTATAATAAATTTCAGATCGCGAAACATGATAAAAGCAGCAAATTTACATCCTTTCCCTATGGCCAAAGATTTTTGGGCGACCTTGTAAAAACAAACCAAGTCCAAGTTTCCGCCACGGAGAAACCTGAATCCATTCAGGTATACTCATGTGAGCATACAGCTTTCAAGGCGGTCATAGATTTTAATCATTGCAGAACCCCTTGCGACTTCTTTCGTTTCCATACCTCCTCATCAAAAGTCTTCGAACACAGGAGTTCATTATAAACTCAGGCGCCATTTAGAATCAATGGCAGCATGCGCCGCAAAACATCATGACACTCGTGTGAGGCGTGAAGTTGCACCAAGGCCTGTTGAAATTAGATGGCTCCTGTATCAATCAGTACCTTAAAATATCGCCTATGTTCGAGGACTTTTGACGTAAAATTTCAAGAGGGACAAGGCACTGTCCATTTTCATTATCATGGTGAATTACTATTTTTTTTTGTTTCCCATTATGATTCACTATTCTTTGTGTGCAGATTAGAACAGTGGAGAGGTGAGAAGGGTTCAGTGGAAAACTACTTCTGTGTTAATTTCGCCCAAATGTGGCAAGGATTTACAATATTACATAACGCGCAGCTCCCAACAATCAAATAAACCATAAAGAATTTTTTATATCTCATTCCAAAAGTGCGCATACGAGTCACAAAAGGCAAGGGGGCAAGGAGGTTAAATTTCATCAAAGAAAAAAAGAAGGAAAAGAAGAAAGAAAAACATCGAAAAAATCAACTTGACCAATAAGTCTTTGGTTTATTTCTAGATTCTTTGTCGATTCTTTCAAGCGATTTCACAACTTGAAAATTTGCACTATTGCAAAACAATTATACGATTCTGCAGAAGGAAAATAATGAAACAGATATGGATACTCGTGAACAGTTTTTCTGCATTTTTTTCCTCCAAAAAAGAACATTCATTTTTTCAAACAATGTGAAATTAACAAAACAAAGAGAAAAAAGTTGAAAGTAGGCAACTCACCACATGCAGCAGCAGGAGAAGCAGAAGAAGAAGAATTGCAGAATGCGGTCAGCAAGGCAGAAGAAGGTCTCATGCAGAACATGTGAAGGATTCCACGTAGTGCAGCCAGTGGATACAAGAAGTGAGTTGAGGCAAAGAATCAGAAGCAAGTCACAGCGCTTAGCAGTATAATTACCACACTTGTTTTTCGATTTTTCATCTACATTCAGGCAACAGTAGTCCATTGGAAATTTGTCCCAGTTGAACCAGCAGGAATTTAGCCATGGGTGACGATAAAGACGCAGCTTTGAAATATGCCACGACCCATGGATGGGTTTTGACAACTGTATGTATAGTGGCGGCGGAAAAAGATTACACATACATGTGTTTTTCCCATTTAACTGTTACCTCCGAAACTTTTTTTTTCTTTCTTTTTACTCTTATGCATTTGGAAGAAATTATAGCGCCGAATTGCAACGGAGCTTTCTAGAGGTGTCAGATTTTGACATTAGTGATGAAAGAGGATCTTTATTTCTACAGCATGGAGTTTTTTGCTAAAATCTCAAGAATGGAAATTTTTCACATGTATACCGCCAGTAAACCTAAATCTCGTTTCGCTACATTTCATCAAATTCTTATTTCACACGAATATCCATATTGGTCCATTTACAACCTTATCAAAAATCTTCGAACATAGAATTTCATTATTAACTCAGGCGCCATTTAGAATCAATGGCAGCATGCGCCGCAAAACATCATGACACTCGTGTGAGGCGTTTAGTTGCACAAGGCCCTGTTGAAATAAATGGACCCTGTATAAATCTGTACTTTAAAATATCGCCATGTTCGAGGACTTTTGATAAGCTCCGTATAGGTTTCGCCAAATAGAATCCACGTTACACCTCTCACGGTATGTTTTCAATGGAGGCCATCCAGAATTATATTCTCGGCAAATGATCGTGAGTTTTTTACTATTCTCACATTCAAACGATGGACTGTTTCTACCTATCAATAGCAGCGAATGCATGCGAAACCAACCAAATCAACCTTCAGAACCGCCATTCTTCATCATCAGCCTTTCTTTAACCATCAACGACTGCCTCGTTCGTGCTTCCCTTAACCTTATACCTTGGTACTCCCTTGAAGAGATAAATCCAATTCCTACCCATTGGATTTTTTCGTGGGTCCATACCTAACAGGTTAAGCTGAGATTACATTGTAGCTTTTCACCGCAGCAGTGAGGGGGTATGAAAGTCGAGGCAAAAAGACGTGCTTTTTGATAAGTTTGAAACCTTGGTCGTAATCATGGGTGAAATCGCAGGTCAACGTGAAATCGTAGATGATCGGAAATTAATTGGATCCGCTGTCTGCTATACGAAGAGACTGTTTTTTCCTCCTTTATTCGCATTGAGCGCAGGACAGTGTCGCAAAGGAACATTCATCGAGGGCTTTCTTGACACCACATGCACACTCAAATGCCAAAAATTCAGTGATTTTTTTTTTCTTCGGTTTACTCGTCAGCTGTGTAGACGCCCGCTGCAATCACTGTTTCATTCCCTTCAAACAGCATGCGGCGAAATGGCGACGTGTGAGCACAGCCTGGTAGCGAATGAATCAGTCAGCCTTCTTGGAGATGGCATTGGCTGCGAATCGAATTCCGACCGCAATTTCCCAGATGAATTCATTCACGAGAGTTTTCCTTTGTTTCTTTGCTCATTTCAAATTCAAGGGCTTCCTACCTTCGCAAATTGGAAATTCCTTCCTTATTATTCTGCGTTTCTGCTGTTGCTGCTGTGTGGAATCCGGCACTCTGCTCTGTACTACTCCTTATTTGCAGCTGCGTCCTTGCTTGCATGGGTTCCTTTTCAAACATTCGCCATTTTTTCTCATTTGCGCCAACTGCAAGGATAATTACTCCAATTCACAAGTGGCCATGAGACGAAATAATTTGAAGAAACATAGTCGTAAGAGTCTTTTGTTGAAAATTGCGGGAGTCCGCATCAGAATTTGAAGGTGGTTTTTTTTATCTCCATAAGATATTTTGCAACATTGTTCCAAATCCACTCAAAATGCTATGTTGATGCTAGCCTCGATTCTTCCGTACAAAATTTGCCATCATTTACTCTTGTGTATTTTCCCATCTCGTGCATCTCTATAGAGCACGATTTCATCACATAAGCGACAAAAATGTGAATTAGTCAGCACAATTCCATTCGGACCTTTTTTCTCCAAAGCAGGACAACAAATCACCTCAAGGATTTGTTGTTCGCAAAGGAGCATAACTCATTATCGTCACAATAACATGTCCCTCAAATCTCCAAATCCAATAGTCGTGCGACATTCAATTCACTTCCAATATAATTCATTTAAATTCAGTTTAATTTGCCATTGCAAAAATCAAATCCAGCAAAAATCAATTACAGTGATAATGAAATTAGAAATACTCGTCTCGTACAGTGAACAGTGAAACGTGAATCGTTGAGAGAAAAGTCAAAGACAATCCACAATCAGATCAATGCAACAGACAACAAGGGGGCAGGGAGAACTACGTCCATCGGAGAGAATCAAGCAAAGATAAAACCGATGATATAGGGAATTCCAGTCTCTGAGCGTGCGAGGGAAAAAAGAAGAAAGAAAGACATTTGATTTGATAAGATTTCAGAGACAAAGATTTGTGGTGCGTCAATGTGGGAGCTACCGTTGAAAATCTTGATCAGGAATTCTGCTCCCTTTCCTCGTTACGCTTTTGAAGGTGACAAGCCATCAAGAAAATTCGTGACATGATTATTTTGCTTTTTTTGTTCGCGTCTGAAATCGCTCGTTGTATTGTCTAACGGGAAATTAAATCACAGCAGCAATATCGGCTCAGTTGCGTTCGGTGTCATTTTACTGGTTAAGTTGCGTTTCCTGCAGCGTTTTTTCCTTGCAGCGTATGGAACGCTGCAAGGAAAAAACACTGCAGGAAACGAAACTTAACCAGTAAAATGACACCGAACGCAACTGAGCCGACATTGCTTTTCCCGTTAGACAATACATTTTCAGTCGTGGAATTCAATCTTGTGAGCAATTTCCGATTTACATTTCTTATGTGGACAAAGCATAGGTTAAGGGCAAAGGACATGCATACAGTAAATTCGTGAGGGAAAGCACAGGAATGAAAATTAAAGCGTTGACAGCAGCTTGAGCTGGAGATTGAAGCAGAGTCGGAGCATGTGGGAGTCTGTATGTGTGTATTTATTTTAGCATTTCGAGTTGTTCGAAAAAATAAATGTTTGGGTCCACAACTGTTGTAAAAATCGAATGAATCTTATTCGAATATCTATGGAGTTTGGCGAATCGATGAGCAGAAACTTAGCCCTTGAACTAAACGTGCACGCTCCGGGTATTCATAGATGCAAAAAGTGCGATCGTTGGGATTTTTGGCAAAAATCCATCTGCTGAAATTGAAGTCCTGCTGTGGACTCTCTTTAGATACCTTTTTATATCCTCAAAGAAGTTTCTGAGGCAACAGTTAAATAGGGAAAACACACATGAGTAGGTAGGCTACATTAATTCCGTCACGACTTTTTGTAAAATAACTTTATTTACTTAAGTTATTTGCGCTGATTTATACACGTGCGTCGAAGAAGACTAAACAACAGTTGAGCTCAGTAACATTGCTAATATTGTGTTCTTCAATCTTCTAAAGGACGGGTTGATTGACATTAGATATGGGGATGAGCGATAATCCGAATAGCGATTTTTTTTTTCTTTTTTTCGTTCTTTCTTTTTTTTTGTTCAGGAAATTCGCAATTCGCTTTTTTTCCTATCGAGTCCTTTCGGCTGTTACTACCCGCGAAGCTTTCACTTTCCAATGTTTGTTCCTCCACTTTCCGATCCGACCTTTCCAAGTTTATCAACAAACAGGGAGTCCTACGATTTTGTGCGCAATTGTGAAAGGCAGCGGTGTCCCATTGCTATCTTGTTGATCTGTCTACCGTCCGGATCACATCAGCCTCGGAACCGCTGGACAGTATAGCTCGAAGCCGCGGCACATATTGGGTCCTGATCTCACTTTCGCACACCATCGTGTGGGACATTGATGAACAGCGTAGATGTTCTGCTGCTTATACCTCATTCCACTTGAAGATATGAGCTAAGAATGCTCCCAAGTGTGCTCAGAGTGAATTCAGAATTCTTTTAACAATGAAAACTCGGTCGTCAATAATGAAAACTCGGTCGAAAACTTCTTTCTCGGCATAGAAATTAAAGTTTTTCTGTGTATTTAAATGGAAGAGTGTTATACCGTGTTTACATCTGAATTTTTAATGATCATTAAAAGGAAGCTCATTAATCGAAACGGTCGATTAATTATCATTTGTTTTGACCCATTTACATTTGCATTTTCGCCAAACATCATCAAAAAAGATTAAAAAGACTGCGGATTGCGCTTGCTGTTCCCTTTGAAAATTTCGTTGCGAATGAGCTTTACGAGCTTTATGCACACCCTGCACTTCGAACTTGAAAAAGTTTGCACTCAACGTTTGTCAACGCACAACTTATCGATTCCAAAATGCTTCCAGGAATCAATATATCGCCCTTATATTTTTCTAGCATTAAGGCTCCCTTACACTCCTGTAAAATTTGTTGCAAATCTCTGGAGCTCAAGGAAAACTTCAGCTTCGGGGTGTTTGAGAAGAAAAATTGATTTGAAAACATTTGGTCCCAATGCGAAGTAGTCGTGCACGGTAAACAATTTGCAAGGAAGCTTTGGCACCCATGTTAAAGAAAGACTCTGTGTGCATTAAAAACGCAAGGTTTTCCAGATCCTCTTCCCTTTTTACCGGCTAATTTAATCATGGGCATGTGGTGCTAGGACATACGTACGAGGGTTGTTGAATAAGGTTCTGCCTTTGCACAGAAACTCTTGTTTTTCAGGAGTTTTTATCCCACTGCTTTAAAATCTGATCAATTTGGAAGTTATCAGGTGATTTCTGGATCAATCCGATGCAATTTATATTAACTTTATCGCAATTTGAAAAAAGTACCAGAGGCAACGAAATTGCACAAACTGAACAATTGATGAAAGTTCAGCAAAACACAAAATCCAAAAGACTCAGAGTGCAAAGCCCGTGTCCCAATCGCATCCACTTATGTGCTTGCTGACTGTACCGTTGGCGTGAACCTCATTTACACACAGAAAATTGACATTTTTGCCTCGAATCGGTCGGATCAACGAATTTTGTGTTCCTGTGAAAAAGTTCCATTTCTCAGTTACTCTCATTGTTCATTTTTGAGAGCCCCTCCGTATTTATTGCGATAAATTGAAGACTTTTCAGTGGATTGATCTGGAAATCATTCCACAACTTCCAAATTGATCAGATATTTTTGCCATGGGAGAAAATCTCCAAAAAAAACTAGAATTTCATTGTAAAGGCAATAACTTATTCAAGAACCCTCGTATAGGTGCTATAGGTGTGTACCACGCCTGCCCACTCGAGGAAGTGCGGCCTTATATGAGGCAATCATTTTTGTCAAGTGAGGTGATGCTTTTTAAGCGAAGAGGAATTTTTGTTTCCGAGATGAGAATCTTATCCACACATTGGTAGAACTATGAGTCACAGGGACACTTTGAAATTTCGGTCCGCTGACACTTGAAGACCATGTTAAGGCTTCGTTGTCAGGCTCCTTGCTCGATCCAAATACCAAAACTCAGATTTGAATGGTTCCAAAAAGATAGCGATAAAGTTAGTGCTGACAACTTGTTTGTTTTGTGAATTTCGTTCGGAACAATGTTCTAAAACCTTCTTCCTTGATCCCCCAGGGAAATGCCTCGTGCTTTGGCCAGGTCTTTCAAGAGAACGTGACATGCATATATCTGCCTGCAAGGCACTTCCAGTCGATCTTGGGCTGCTGGCTGACTTGGCAAATCTATTACCAACACGTGCAGCCTCGATAAAAACAAGGTCGAATCTGAGAAATTCTTGCGTCTTCGACGTCATAGCGGCAGTTAAGAGATCATAAAAAGAAAACAAGCCGGTGTTTATAGGATATAACCATTTCTCATAAAATTCCCTTTTTTTTTTGTTTCCCACAGACAGGGGCACGAGTTTCCACAGGAAGACTTAAAAACGCAAGGCTTTCTCAACGTAACTATTGATGGCTGTCAATTGCACTGTTTGGCTCATTAAGCGAAACTTCATTCCATTTATTGCTATAATCATCAAGTAAGTGAATTGTTTCCACCAGATAAAAGAGCAAACTGAGGCGAAGGCCACGTTACCGTGAAGCCGTATGCTGGCTGGATCTTTTCCAGAAATGGGTCTTATGCCAACTGGACAGACAATTGCAGAAACGTTTGCTAAAAGATATGGTGTTCAGGCATCAATAAAAGAATGTGCTGGGAATGCATATTCGAGTAGTTGGGGATTTGGGGATGAAGGGGACCTAGGCGACCCGGTCATTTGTGTTTTGGTCTCAACATTTCGATTTCATCGTTTTTCTAGGTTGTTTTTCACAAAACTTCTTACGTCGTTTTGTTTCCGTCAGTGCTGGCCGAGTTGGCAAGATTTTCCGTTTGAATTAGCAAGAGTAATTTGGCGTTATTAAATTCATGTACCTGTGAGAACGATGGCACGTCAATAGTGCCCGGAGAATGCAGTTTATTTTTATTTTTATTTATTTATTTAAAACAATACTGCCACAAGGGTTCAATGGTGGCAGGCGACAAGTAAAATCATTCAGAGTCAGAAAGTGTAAAAGAAACACGATTAAGGACGACAAAAATAAAACAAGAAGTCAAAATGAACGAACTAAGAGAACAAACTAACTACAAAATACTATGTTCTAACTAAGGTAAACAAAGTTAACCTACAAGAGGTTGGATTTGCCCCTAAACGCGAAACAGTGGAAATTGGTTGTTCCAGAAGTTCAGGGAAATGGGGTCTGTCACGTCCTAAACCCGCAACCCAAGAGCTGTGAGGATGAAGCCTTTGCTAAATACAACATGCGGATGTTATCTCACTTGAGCTATCAGAGCAGCCAAATCGACACCAAGATATCCACCCAGACGGGCATATCACAAGCACATTTCAGCAAAGAATCGAACTGACTTTGCACAGCAGGCCAGTGGACTCGTGTAGATAAGTCTGCTGCAGTGCTGTCGGTGGACTGCAAGAGTATCTGCAGCCGTATTCCCATTGAAACGCACCCTCAGGTTCAACTCAAACAGTGACCGGATCGACTTGGGCCACCCTGTATTTGGTCAAGGTTTAGAAAAGTGGTAAAGGCATCAGTAAATGTGTTAAGATGCAGAACGTGCGTGTTCATGTCAATAATGCGCGGTGTTAAGGCATCCTACGCAAGCATGCAAGAATTACTCGTACATGGAATCCCATGATCGTCAAACATGACTCCAGATAAGAATAAAGATGGTAAGAAATTATCTCAATTGCGTGGAACTTTCAACTCGTTCAAAAGGTTCACTGTTGTGGCACCAAGGTAAAAAACGTTCCATGTTGATGCCCATACCTAGGATCATGAAGATCTCTTTTTTTTTCGAAAAAAAAATGGATTGCAAACGTCTGTCCGCTGCCTTGATTCTCACCAGAGAAACCGCGACTGTGAAAACTGTTCGGCCTCTCGCGTCATTCCCGTAATTGGCTGTAAAACATCATACATCATTGTCAGTTTTTATTAGTCGCTGCTTCGATGGTACAAACTTCCAACATCGCCCTTGGAGGAGGCTGCTTGGTCTTCTTTTGCTTTTTGGGATAGAAGTTACAAATTGTGTAATAGTTCAGTATCGTCACATATTTTATAAAAAAAAACGAATTGGCAAATTTTGAGGAAATCACTGCGTTTGAGAAATGTGGCATGGCGGCAAGTATTTTATCCTTGAAATCACACGAGATACAAGACAATGCTTGTCGGCATTTTGAGCGTACTCGTAGACATGGCCGCAGAACTTCATCTTCGACGATGACCCTTATTATTTTCCATAAGGGCCATAAGATCCATATAAGGGCCAACAGGCATCGCAACAAATAAAATGATAAACAAGAAATAAGCCTCAATTTGAAGAGTTTCAAGGTGAGTTAACAGAAAAAATATCAAGTTCTATTGCTATGATACCTGCAATCCCCCGACATCAAAAAACAAAGCGTATTCTTCATACAAGCAGCTCTCAATGTGAGCTTTACCAACACAAATGGACAAACATTTGTATTGTATTTTGTATTTTTTACGTGTAATTTGCCATACAAATGCAATTTTATTTAAAATCACAGACAAGGGGGACAAAAACAAGGCAAAAACAACTATTCAACAAACATGGCGAGAGAGAAAAAAGGCTCATGACAAAAAAGAACAATCAGTGCATAAGTAAAAAACGGTGAACTCCACACTGGTCCGTCAAAAGCTGAATGCATTCAACATGGTTCACAATGCTATGATCTTAATCGAGTGATGATCACCCCCGTCATATCTCTCCGCTGTTCGAAAAAACTTCGAGAAGGATACGAATGTGAAAAAATTGAATCTTTTGCGTGAACTATGCTATTTAGCATACGAGGGGCATCCAAAAAGTTCCTCCAACACCTTCGTGAAAACTATACAAATAAAGGTTCATCATTCTTTCCATCACATGCCTTCTATGTTATCCTCTTTCTTCACAATGACATGTTTGCATCAGTTCTCGTGGTGTCTGATGTTCCGGTACAGAGTGTCCCGATTAATCCTTCTTGTTCCAGCATCCACAGATGTGTTGAGCTCTTTTGGACTACCAAATGACAGCCCAGGGAGGAGAAACATGAGTACCGAGAACAGGTGGAATTCAGGGGGGTTCATTCTGTCTGGATGCTGCAAAATTTTCCACTCTGGCCTCGCAGGAAAAATTAAGGGTTTGCAGGA
>JASGXE010006627.1:0-20292 GCA_030068105.1 Sinentomon sp. SZTP_YWyxl | reverse complement strand
CTAACTGATCATATTCTGTTGAAGCCCAAGAATCCCAAATGACTACCGACCTTTTTGCAGAGCATACCATCGAGGCTTAATCAGCGTGACTGTATACACGAAATTTAATTCACTACATCAAATGTTATGAAGACAGCAGATATAGAATATCTGATAGTTCAAGCAGGCATTGGAGCAAATTGTCCTGGGTTCCATGGTTCAAGTGATAGATTAGCATAGATGGTACATCAATGCAGTCAAGATCAACCGCGAATAAAATTTTGTCGATTGGTTCGATGCACCGCGGAACTAATAGAAAATCACACATTGGTGGCAGATTTTGTCTTAACAAAGTTGTTTTCCCCTGCGCATTGAAGATGACATGAACGGCTGGTGAGTAATCTCGTATATCCAATGTGCTCCAGATTGACAATGATGCCCACATGATTAAAAACCCATCTTCTCGCCTATGTTACCATGCAATAGATCATACCGCGCGAAGTGCGCATGGTATAGCGATCCCAGGGTTTTCTATATGTACAAAGCGCTCTTCGCGCGGTTCAAGTGAATGAGCTGAATGGGTTGTTTTCTGAGCTTACTAATGCTGGTCATTCTCCATTAACGATTGATGTTGTGAATCACAAGCATGAATCTTGTGGTAGATTATTAAATTCAGTGTTTTATGAGCTTGCAAACTCTGTTCATGCACCTTTAACTCCGATTTACTTTGCGAAAGCATGAATCCTGTGGTGGAGTATGCCATTGAGTGAGTTTTGCTTACACAAGCGCTTGCAGCCGGCCATTCACACCGAAATAGGGGAATAAAAAGCACGAATTTGTGGATGAGTTTGAAGTTGAGTGGCTTTATGGACTGAATAATGCTGTTCACGCCCCACTGACTACGAATTCTTTCAACGACGTTACCATTTACCGGCGGGATCCAACCAAGCCATTCATGAATGAGTTTTTAAAAATCCTGGTTCATGACTTACATAAAACCCTTGTGTTAATAATCGTCATCCATTGCAATTATGATGTGTTTAGCATCTATGTACAAAAAGGCACAAAATGCTTGGGATAATTAACACAAAGCAAGTGAGCTGCCTGTAATATTTCAATCAACGAATTTGAGATATTCTGACAAAGCATTGTGGAAACAGAAGCCAAATTATGAAACACTATGACATCAATTTTTTGCAGATTTGCTATTTTATCAACAGGTCATAATAAAAGAGTTCGCTGGAGTTATGCGGCTCTCATTGTGTTGCGAGCGGCACATTTTCTAATAATGAAGACAAAAACACCTCTATCTCTTGCATTGCATCGGTTTCGTCTTTCTTTCTGATCGGTCTTGGAAGGCTAAAATAAGAAAGTTCCTTCACAATTCGGTGACATTTCCCGTAATTTCTCATGATAGGGCCGATTATCTTTTGAGACTAAAGATTTTCATTCAAGTGAATCTCGATTTTTCATTCAAGTGAATTCGACTTCATTTCACTTCTCTGGGGACCAATTGGATAAATTTTGTGGCATATTGTCCATAAATTGAATAAAATAACACTTGTTAAATTTCTTTGTTATCAATCAAGGACCACATGCACAATTCCTCTAGCCTATCTAAGTGCATTGAAACTCGAAAATTTCCTGAGTATTCTTAATGGTAAGGTAAAAAAATCATCAGTAAAGTGTAATCATCCCAGAGTATCATTCTAGATCTCAAATTAATTGCGACAGATCGTCCGCCAGACATTACCGTGAAGCAATTGGACAAGTGCCCATCAACCTTAACAATCTGAAATAGGCGGAAAAATGATTTATTACAGTTTATTGTAGATTTGTCAATGCCAAGAAAAATCAATGTCAACAACAAATGCGCTTGAGAAATCAATGACGATTGCATCCACTCTTATTAAAAGGCGTTGTGAAGGCGTCTCCGTTGTGAAGGCGGTAAGCTAATTTGCAAACACAAAAAATCCTTAAAAATCCGTGCTGGGACCTGGAAAGGAGTCCATTTGATTCTAGAAACTGTTCAATGTATTATAAATAAGAACCCTAGCATTTTGGTGAACGTATCCAGACGGCTGATGAAAACTTCAGAGCGATCATGTCCTGTCGTGCGCAAGATCTGATCGGCTACCAGACAGTGACAACCAATTATTGTTTCCGACATTAAAGGCGATGAGATCGGATTAAGTGAACCTTTCTCCCGAGTGTATTAATTAAAGTTTATTTCAATTGGTGACTAGAGAAAAAACGCCAAGGGTGTTTTCTTTATTTATTGAAAATAACGGATATTTTCAGATCTTATACGCATTGTGGAAAATTCACTGGTTGTGACATCGGACCGCAGCACTCGTCATCGCTAACGAGCACTCATATATTCGTATATTCGCACCCCCACATAAATCGCAAATTGCCCACAGTTTTGCTTGTAAAAGGTTGTGATATCACAGGCAACTAAAACACACATGCTCCGTTTACAAGTGGCACGAGTTGTTTTCTAACAGTTCGATATTCTATTCTGCATTCCTTGGTCCATTGGTTGATAACTGTGACTTTGCGTTGGTATTGGGGTTAATCTACAATCAGAAGCTGTGTGGATACACGAACCTCGGTGACATTTCTAACCTTCTTGGCCGTTATTTTGCCAACAAACAATGAGCGAACACGAACCGGAAAAGGTATAGTAATAGGCAGTGAGGATCCTGAAATACACTAGGTTTGGTTGGCTTTCGTTTAGAAAAAGGAATATCAAACCGTAAATCACGTTCCGGAATAAGAAAGACAAATGTAGCCACCGATTGTAAAGTTTACCATATTGAGGCCTTCATGCTCGGCAAACGTCGGTACTACACAGAATACGACACGAGTGAAAAATTGAACGAAAAGGTCAAGAGCTGGTAGAAGACAGATGAACTAACTTATTGTTCATTTTCATCTACAAGCGCAGTGGTAAGCAAACAGGGATCAGCAACGATGTGATTGAGCGAGCTATATTTGTTCTGACGCTAAACGGTGAATGATAGTGAAAAATGTTAATAAATCAGATTTGTTTTCCGCTTGAAGAACCCTGCCTGGCACGTGCTCCCACATTGGAAATGACACGCAATATTTTGTAAACAAAACTCTGTTTGGTGTTCCGAAAAGCCCTAAAAAACGATTATAATGGCTGATAAGTAGAATGCACTGAAGAGGGAAATACATTGCCTTTTGCTCTGTAATATACTCGCCGAATATCATTGAATATTTCAAAACGTCAGTCACGAGTGCAAGATAACAAAACACGGCATTCATTTTAAAAAGGAAAAAGATAAAACGAAACGCATCCAATAAAAAAAAAACCACGAGACATACAGATGAATACGTATTATGAATTTCAGCAGCGTGTGTTGGCTTTTCTTAGCGCTTCCTGTCGTGCTTGGCCACGAAGTAAGGGCCTTCAACTTTAGGAGTAAACCACTGAAAACTTGCACAACCAGCAATGTAAGTTCCATCCCGCTTCTCATTCGTATTTTGACACTGCTGTTTTCTGGAGTTTTTTAAGGCGTTGTAATCCTCACAATCGAAGTAAGTGGAGCAAATTTCTAGATATTCGTACGATACCCTGTTCGCCGTCGCGATGATATTCTGAGCTGGTTCCTCACTATACATTTTACCGCTTGAACGATTGCCAAATTGGAGTGTTCAGCATTCAAGTGTTATTCGTGATTTTGTCATCATAGGTCGCCATATACATTTGGTGAAAAGGTTGAACTCTTCACACAGCCGCGTCATGTGGATACAAGATCTTCGGGGATGTTTTTCGGAAGTCATAGGTAGTCATAAAGTAGTAATTTGATAACAAACAGCTGCGGTTACCAACCCGTACAAACAACAGCAGTAGTCACTTAGGATTTGGGTTGGGTAGGTTAGATTATATCTTTGATCAGAAAAGAGGAGAAACGAAAAATAAAATCCCGTTCTGGAAGTTGCACCAAATGTAGCTCACCACTGCTGTAAAGTTTTACCGTATAAGTTCCCTATCCGTGTCAAAGGTGAGTACACAGGATGCAGACGTTATTGAAGATTAAGCCCATTTGAACTGGAGTTTAAATCCATAGTCTTAGATTACACTTTGATTTGATTTGTTCAAATTACTTCGGCTGAAAGGCGAGACACCGGCGCGGTGAGCGGAAAAAACTATCCAAACACCCACCATCGTCAAGCACGTGGGTACCGAACTCTGACAAAAAAGTTCACTTGCTTTTTTTTGTTTAATTTCAACGGGGTTTGCGCAGCTTCAACCCTTGATACAGGAGTAGCGTGAATTTGCCGTGCATGTTGCTATTGATTTTAATTGGCGCCAGATTGAATAACGAAATCCAATTTAGGTGCGAAGAAGTTTGGAAAGCAGTGGACAGTGATGTAAAAATAAGTAGTTCATTTTCATTGATGTTGCTGTTACGTCCAGTGTAAAGAAGTTATTATTCATTATTCTCGCCAGCTATTTCGTGCCAAACTATTTTATTCGTCAATTACAGGGTCAAAAGAAGTGTTCCGAGGCAGCAGAAAAAGATATCATCCAAAACCAGTACGACAGTTATGATCACGAATTGTACGATCAATTTGAACGATATGATTACCCAGGTTTGCGAAAATCAATATGTTGCCACTTTATAAATAGTACGCTTAAAAACAGACGACATACAATATTTAAGACTATTTATTTCTGCCTCTACTTCGAAATTGCATGTTTTACCAAATAGAAGCGTGAATCTTAATTTTGCAGTGCTCTCCGCATGATTCATTGTACAGCACGTGGCCTTTACCGCTCTGCTGTTTTTTTTCGCTATGCGACGACAACTAACAATATGGATTCTATGCGCAGTCCAGGAAAACGACTTAAATGGCGCATTACTCGACAAAGGCAATGCTATTCACGAAAAGGTGATATCATCAAGAAGGAAACGTTCAACTACTCTGTGAGCAGTTGTTGTGGAACAGAGTTCTTGTAAAATACTCACGTACGGTCGCGGCGTCTATGGTCAACTAGACCGCCAACTAGAGCGTAAAGCGACCATTCAGAAAGCTGCCCCAGCCATACCCATTTGAGATCGTCGGATGCGTATGGTGCGGCGACACTATCCGTAACAACCTGTCCATACCCCTACTCAACATTTTCTTGAATTTATTGAGAGGTTTGCTCTTTCATGCAAGATTAAGCGAATTCATTTACCACATTTTACTCGATTTTTTAAGAAATAATTTGAGCCTTTTTTCACGGCTTGAGTAGATTATTGGTCTCCCCATCGATAATTGCTGTTCATATTTCATCAAATTGTTTTTGATGGTGAATTAAATCGCGGTAGTGATTTAAATCGGTGGTTTTGTCGAATATAGGACACACCGTTTATCACAGTGTAGCTCAAACCATAAGTTGTATTAAAAATGATGCATTACCGGGAATTTTAAGAGTGCCGCTATCGATGTTAGAAAAAAAGAGATGGCCTTATTTTGACGTGCAATGACCGCATACATGCAGGTCCAGAATGTGGTGGTACCACCGCAGTGCACAAGCAGTACGGTGAATAGAGGTTAGAGACAATGATTCAGTGCATGATCTCTAACATCTACAAAGAACATCTGATTGAGAAAATCTGCTTGTTGTAAACATTCGAGACGGTAGTTTATAAAAGTATTTCGAGGTTATCAACGCTATGAGCATTTCTGTGTCGACGGAATGAAAACTTGATATCCGGTTGATCTTTTCAATCCTGTAACCACAGATTCGAATCAAGGAGAAACTATTTTTATAGGATCATGGCGGGATTTAATACACACATAAAAGAATGGTCTGAGTGACTTTAAACAAGGCGAACAGAGAGGCAATTCAGTAGATAGAGTGATGCATCACAAAAAATGTAACTGAAATAATAATGTGATTATCCTGGAATATTTATTAATATATTCCAACATTCTCCAGTTCATTAGTCATGTAGAAAATATGTTTATGCCAATAAGTCTCTAAAATCAGGCATACCGGGGGGTAGAATACGTGATCTACGAGTATTTATGTTTTTTTTTGACAGGCGCAGTAAGAATCGAAGCCGTCGTTAGAAAACTCTCTAAGTCAGTAAAGTACAGCATCGCCAATGATGAAATCCAACAAAATCATCACATTGGGCTAGACAAAATTTGGCAAGCGTCTAAAGACCCTCCTGGCATCCATCATCATAATAGATCTCCACCGTATCCGACAAGAGCCCGCCGGCCTCCTCGACATCGACCAACAAGGCCACACCGCCAACCTCGCCCTCGTCCAACAAGGCCATACCGTCCACCTCGCCCACGGCCGACACGACCACACCGTCCGCCATGTCCACGCCCGACATGGCGCCCCAGGCCGCCCCATAAGCCTCCGCCGCACCGGCCGACGAGACCTGGAAATCGTCCAACACGAAGGCCAACAGGAAGACCAAGCAGTCCGCCACGACCAACAAGACCACGACCAACCTCCACAACACCAATATTACCACCACCGCGTCCACCACCTCCGCCACCTCCTCCACCTCCTCCACCCCCACCAGCACCAAGCTCCACTCCAACTGATTCACCGGCATCCGCTTACCCATCTGACCAGCCTTCATCACAGGAGCCTTCACTATCGACAGAACCTTCACCAACTGAGACAGAGAGTGCTGTCGATTCCTCAACTTCAACTTCTGAACTATCGTCTGACCCGACATCGTCAGAGGAACCAACAGATTCTTCATCGCCCTCGCCAAGTCCGACACCGGAATAACGGATATAGTTTTGATTCTGTCGTTTTCTCCCAATTTGTATGTCTCATAAAAAGAGCTTTTTGGTAATAGTTTGCTCTTGTTCTTCCTCGAGATAATTCATTCAATTGTGATTTTGACCTTGGGGTAAACTAGCAATGCGGCGTTCATTTATCGCTCAGAAAGATAACCAACAACGATATTCTTGTTGGACCAGATTATCTTGAGGTGTTTTCCTGCTGTGCACAATAGGGACATTATCTGTAAATGTTTATCCAACAATTTCTCTGTTGCGTATTTTCCTGCTGTGCACAACAGGGTCATTATCTGTAAATGTTTTTCCAACAATTTCTCCGTTGCGTACTTTCGTGCTGTGCACAGGGTCATTACCTGTAAATGTTTATCCAACAATTCCTCTGTTGCTTATTTTCCTGCTGTGCACAACAGGGTCATTACCTGTAAATGTTTATCCAACAATACCTCTGTTGCGTATCTTCCTGCTGTGCTCAACAGGGCCAGAACCTGTAAATGTTTATCCAACAATTCCTCTGTTGCGTTATGAGATACATCAGTCGTGCGAGCCAAATTCCATCGTTGATTTTTCAATTGAACAAGAGACATTTGGACGAGAAAGGAATGGAAGCGAGGTGGTTAAATGGGTGTGAGAATGATGGTCACCAACAGAGTGGTCCAAGTCTAATGGGAGACAAACAATAATTGCACGCGAGATCAATGGCAGCGAGTCGAATGGCGCAAGACTTACGAACACAAGATTCTCCCCAAACTTGGACAAGGGACTGCGTGTATTGCAGCACTTTCAACTTCCATCTGTAGAACTCGGTTTCATGGATAACCATGACAGCGGACTAAAAAATGCGGCTAAAATCAATCAAAGCACAATACCCAAAGCCAATTTAGCCAAACCACAACCTCACCTGATCCATCTACACAAATCAAACTCCGCAAGCCGTGAGATTCTCGCGGATATATCCAACACAAGCGCGTGAATTTGCGCCCTTCCGCCTTGAGCCTATTCGTCTCGCGCCCATTTGCTTGGCACCAATTCGCCCCACGCACAATCTTCTGATTCCCAAATTAGGCGGCATCAATCCGAAGTCAAATTAAGTCAGATTAACTTGTTCTCGTTTTCTAATTGGTTTTTTTGAAAAGCTGCAACTTGTTTTCCTCTCACAATAAGCAGAGAGCGTCATCGATACAGACTTGGAAAACGATTGTCGATTGAACATTTCTGTCTAAACACTTAGGACATCCAAAAATTGGAAGTGTTAGAGTTTTTTATTGCTTATTATTGCAATTTTATCTGAGATTACAAGGCATACCAGAAGGCGCCGAAAATAACAATTTTTGTTCTTTTCCACCAACTGTGACAAGCTTAATGTCGTTGTTTCGTGTCGAGGGACCATCTCTCTTCATCGCAGCAGATGAAAAGTGGAAGGAAATAAAGACTGCCAAGTCGAAAATAACCATTTTTGGATTGGGATCCTTCACAGAGTTCTTGATAAAACAAAAGCGAAAAAAGACATCTCGAGCCGAGTTATTTTAACTTAATCGTCGCATGTAGGCAAGATAACTGGCTTTGTATATAACTGCCCACGGTGCCTCACTGTGGTGCATATGTTTTCCAAAACGTACAGTTAGAGTGGGAATTCTCATCATGTTTTCCTGGTCTGTTAGCACCACTTTTCCGCTAAAAGTACATCTAAATTGTTTTGATTTTTTCGCCTTATACGGACAAAACATCAGTAATCCAAGCCAAAAACACAATTCTGAGGTCAGCATACAGGATCTCTTGATATAGCACCGGTCTCCCATTTGAGCATTATGATAACTTACGTTGCTGAATTTCGAATGCAAACAGTATGTCGATATACACAGTTTCCAGCGTGTTTATATAAAACTTGCGAGAAAACACACGGCTCATCAAAAGTCTTCGAACATAGGAGCTCGGTTTTAACTGGCGGGCCACTTAGAAAACATGAAGTCGTGCACAGCAAAACATCATGACACTCGTGTAAGGTGTGAAGTTGCATCTCGCCCTGTTGAAATTAGATGGCTCCTGTATTGGACTGGCCTTCAAAATATCGCCAATGTTCGAGGACTTTTAACAAGCTCCGTATAAAAGTCAATAAAATCAGAACAGTAGACAAGAAACTGCAATGTTCACACTTCGCCTGTGCATAGCGTAAGAAAACAATTTCGGTATCAATTTTCATGGTTGTAGGTAAAGTTCCGCCAAACCAAGATTGAAATTCTACAAATTAGAAATTGAATCAAGTTTCCTCTTATTCGGGGGAAATTCAGGCGGGGTGCAGGGCCAACCTAATGTCATGTGAGCTTTCTCACATGACATTAGGTTGGCCGTGCACCCCGCCTGAATTTTGCCCGAATAAGAGGAAACTTGATGCAATTTCTAATTTGTAAATTTCAATCTTGGTTTGGCGGAACAATACATGGTCTGGGAGTGCAGAACAAATTTTCCAGTCAGTCAGGAGTCAGTGATTCATATTTGGCAGGTCTTTCAACATTCACATTTTGTTCTGATGACATCCTAATGCGGTCCGCTCCACTTTCGTCAATTTACGGATATGATTTAAAATTACAATTTCCACCAATGTCCGTACCGACGTGAAAGATTAAACTCCCGCTGAATTAATTTGTTCCATCAGAAATGGCCTGTGGTTAACAATAGCAAAACGTCCACCGCTGGAAAAATGCAGCCCTGCGACTGAGTGCTCCTCACATTTTCCGTCAACTTTAGAAACAACACAAGAAAACTATTAAGTTTACGTTAGTCAGGCCAGTATGAGTGTAATTGAAACCAATATTTGAAAATTTGGCAGTCTAATTTGAGCTTAAATTGTCGCTTGATGATCTAACCATGTATTGTTTGGATAAATGCAACTGTTTACCATACCTCGTATGTCTTGCAAAATTTAACAGCTTCCACTACCAAGGTTTGAATTCAAGTTACTGATAAGAAGGAATACGATAACATCAAAAAGAAAACGGCGGATGATATCTGGAATTCCGGAAACGAGAAATGAATTGAATGAGTGAATGTGGATGCTGTTTGTGTTTGAGGTCTGTCGTTTTGATAATTCGTGAAGATAATAACGTACTCGTAAAAAGGGAAGTAGGGAGAAAGCACTGTGTCCTGACTACAGTCAAACAGTGCAAAAATTCTGAATCCAGCTAATAATACTGATTACATTTTATTGGCAGGCAAATAAAGAAGAATTTAATGTTCCAGAAGTTCGTAATTCAAGCTAAAATAATTGCGTGAGATAAGAGCAACGCCGTATAATACAAATTGAAACTTCGCTGATAAGGCAATTTCCTTTATTGCTCAAAACCTTCAGTTTGCTGAAATCAGGGACCAACCGTCGACGGTGATGAACTTTCCGGAGACTCTGACGAGTAAATGTCTGTAGTAGGAGAAGGCGATGCTTCTTCAGGAAGATGACGAGAAAATGTCCGATGATGATGACGAGGTTTCTGGAGTTGATATTGAAGGAATTTCTGTTGAGTCAGAAGATGGTGAAGGAGAAGGCGATGTTTCTTCAGATGATGGCGTTGAAACGTCAGGTGACGAAGGGCTTTCAGGAGTTGATATTGAAGGAATTTCTGTTGAATCAGGAGAAAGGAGATGTTTCTTCAGATGATGACGATGAAACATCAGGTAACGATGAAGACGCAGCAGGAGTCGATGATGATGGAAAAGCTGAGGAAGGCAATGATGGAAGGTTCTGTTGAGGGGAAGTTGAACCTTCAACAGTTGATGTTGATTGATGCACAGATGACGTGGTAGATGGTTGTTGAGCAGTTGTGGTTGTGATTGGAATTGAAGTTGTGGTCGGCTTGGTTTGGTGTAGGTGGTCTTGTTGTACAATTCCCTTAAAGGATGTGGTCTTATGAAGCGATTGATATTTGGCATAATTTGATGCAACTCCTGAAAGAGAGCTCTATCATGATTATCGATCAGGAATGCTTCCTTGTCGCCTCTCTTGTGGAATATAAAATTCTGTATTGGTACGGTCTCCAGGCTTTATCTTCGTCTCACGAACTTTAGCTGAAAACGCAGAAACAACCATGCGCAGATCATTCTGACTTGCGCTTGAATCTGCATAAACATTGGCCTTTGTAGATTGTAATGCCCTGTTTCGTTGACCAAAAACATCTGCATATAATAAAGGATAGGAATCAGTAACACACAGTATTTTTTTTTAATTTTATAGTAGCTGCTTTTGACGAACCGTTAAATTGTGATATGAAAGTATTTGAATTGATCGTTCTCTGAGCCTAACTAGTTGCTCCACCTTCAATGACCTCCTAGCAACGCGTCAATAATCAAAATGGGAAAATTTCAAAAGTGCTGGCTTTGTGCTCAAAAATCCAAATATACGGCAGAAAATAATTGTAAATCGTTTGCATCACCTTCTGCGGTCCGTTTCTCTCATACTGATCATCGCATACGCTACGCCTGAACTAAAATAGTTCGCCTGTTGTAGCTAATATACAACCAACAATGCAGTTATTATGCAAGAAGTACATCATTAAGGTTTGGATTGGCGGTCAATTTTTCAGCCTAATTTCTGCTAGGTATTACAAAAACGAAAAATGTTCAGGCAAAAACCCAAACAAATCTCAGAAATGCAACAACCTCCTAAACACTTCTTCTGGGTTTACCAGCATCGCAATCATAAAATTCTCAGCATCGCTATCATAAAGACTCGGAAAAAACTTTTCGAGCAACGCTACAGAATAAAGTGGTATTCATCATTGAAAATTTTTATTCTCTCCCATGTATCATTTTTCTGAACGAAATGGTTGTTCAACGAATGCAATAAATCATTGCAGTCCTCAGTTTCCAAGCAGACGTGATTATCCATGGGTTTTGATTTATCTATCTGCAATCCAAACAAAATTTGCGGGAATTTTTTTCGATAGCTTCTGCCCATTATCCGCAAAAAATTACATTAAGCGCTGTAAATTATTTCTGTCTGATTTCCACTAAAAATCAAACTGGTAATCATGGGATTAAATGGCACAAACGCTTTTATAAGATTCCGGAACAGCGTTGAACGCTAAAAACGAGCTCTTCCAAAATTTTCCCTGTGAAGCTTAGTTTTATTTAGAGCCCTAGTTCAGACGAGATAATTATATATTGTAACCTCACATGTTTTGGATGATTTTACCATCATTATCCATCGGACGAAACCCAATGAATATTCGTATATGGTCTCATGTATCCAACATCAAAGAGCAATCAGGGATGTTGCTGTGCTTATTCTCTGCAACAGAATAAGCACAGCAACATCCTTGATCACAATGTGCATTGCAGCCCTCAATAACATTCATCAGAGAGCAAGTCTGATACTTATCAACCATAGTTTCAATGAAATTATTCGTGGTTGAGTTATTATAACGACCATCACGCACAACATGGTATCCGGATATTTCTCTACGAACTGTAATTTTTTTCGACTTCAGACTTTCCCCATGCATTCGTGACGCATTGAAAGCCGATGAAATTTCCATTATACGGCACCGGCTCTCCGGCCCGTGGACAGCAAATGGCATATTTGATTTCTTGCAATTGTACTTTTCTGCAGAGAGAGTATCCATTTGTCACGTACCTGTTGAGTTGAATCGATATCCATATTCAAATTTTGAAGCGCTGTCCGTGCCGTCAATAAAGGGTTCACCTTCCTGGTTTATGATGCCGCAGACCTGCTGGGTAAAAAATACGAATCATCATCAGTAAAGTTGGTACGCAGACAAGCCTCCTGGTGTCGCGTTGTTTGACGCATTCGAAATAGTCTAAGTATTAGAAAATGCAGTACGCACAAGCATGTGAACATTGTACGACGGGTGCCATAGACGTTGACTTGAGAGACTTTTGACAGAGCATGCAGTTTGCAAAAATAAAAATATTTGATCTTGGGAATTTAAAAGCTAAAATAACGACGAGAAAACGAAAATGTTCAACACTGAAGTGATAAGCTGTTCGATCCGGAAAGAATAAGGTTAAAGATTAGTTGAGAGTGTGAGTTGCAGATTTTTCGATTAGGAATAAGGTCTCAAAAATTTGAATTTTGTGGGCAACAGAGGATTCCAGGTGAGTGAGGGAAATGTTTGTACTTAAAGTCGAAATACTCTAAGAGGTATTCACAACGGTTTTATTATCCAGAAAATATGCTGAAGATGAGAAGAAAATATAAGTTCGCTACATATTGTTCGCGTTTTATCTGCCAGTATTATGAAGAGTTTTTCTTGGGTTAATTGGTTTAATTTCTGTGTTTGGAATGTGTGGCGGAAATGAACTTGTTTGATATGAAATCTAACAGAAAATTGAGTGGCAGTTGCGTTTTGGAGGTTGGATTGAAAAGTCGTTATGAGAAGAGTGATCGGAAAAATCGAGGTCATCGCAGAAGTCTACGGGGTCGAAACATTGTGGACGTATTAAATTTACTTTTTGGTCATTCAGAATCCAATAGTCCAAAAACTTGAAAATGTGCTAGTATTCTGTGGAAAATTGGGGGGAAGACAGTGAGTGAACGGGAATGTTGTATGGGAATGACATAAGTTTGTCAAAATGAAAACTTGAATTTATTCTGGAGAACATTTTTTTTCAACCCATCTATCTTCTTGCTAAGAATTACTCGGGGAAAACTTTGATGTGTGGAAAACCGAACTGAGAGTTCTGCGGATTTCAAGTGGCAACAAATCCGACTGCTGTTATTAATTTTGCGGCTTTAGCTGTGTACTTTGTGCTCACACGAATCATTAAACCACACACGTCACAGTGAGCTGAAACTGATGGGATAGAAGTTCACATTGGTCATTTGGTGCATTCCGCAGTTGCCTGCTCACCTAGCCTGCCTGAATTTGGCTCAATGACACACAACAGATACTTGCACTATGTGCACTAAAGCCATACTGTATGTGCACCGTCTTTTACGTAGATTAACGGCGGAGAGAGGGGCCAGGTGGAAAACGACTTCGGCGGAAAGTTAGGTGCGAAAGGCTCGATCTTCGTATTGGGTCGCCTTGCATGACGAGGGCTATCGATGAAAATCAAGAAAACCTTGTCATATTCGGACGAAACTCGAACCGAAGCAGTTTTACACTGGATCCTTCTCTCCGCTGCAATTGAACAATAACAGCCGCATATTCCCCATTGCATCTCACCCTCTGGTTCAACTCATGCATATGTCAATTCAATGTATAGATCTGTCTTGAGAAAATTTTATTTCTATGCAAAAGCTTATTCCTTTTCCATTGTTGCATTGAAAGATGCATCCGTCTGTTGAATTGACTGATGAGTTAAACCTGATGGTGAGTTGCAATGGGGAATACCAAGGTCAATAGATTAATGGGAAATACGGCCGAAAGTTTTCCAGTGTGTTATCATATCTTTTCCTCGTTTATTTAACGTGTCCAATTAAATACACAGGCCAACTTACCAGATCATTGCAAAATTGTCCAAACCTAGAATCCGTTCTTGCGCTGAGCGCGAAGAAATTCGCCATTAACCAATAAACTGATGAGATAATAGGTGAACCAGCCATCCTGCGTTTCGGTGGGTAATTTTGAAATATTATGCAAACAGTGAGATTGCGTTCAGAACAAAACTGAAGCCGCTTTGTTTATGATGAGAAATGCTTGTGTACAGCTGGTTGCTTCAACGTGATTTTGTTGATACTCCTACTCGCAATACGTAACTGATAAAAAAAAGGCGGATGATTTGGTATTTACGTCTGCTTCCCATGTATTTAAAGACGTCAATTTTTTAATCGCGATAACAATGAACTCCTCCACGGCTTTTACACCATGAAAGGGGAAATGTGTGGAATTGAGGAAAACGTCAAAAACACGATCCCTCTAAAATTCTTGACACATTGAAATTCAGAACTTTTCTGATACTTCTCCAGTTCTGGTGTTTTCTTTAGCGGTTTCTTAAGCAAAACTGGACTTCTGTAGCATATGATGTTTGGCAACATATAGTCGGGATGAATTTAATGGGGCTTGATGAGTATTAAAGTATGGAGGATAAAATCATGGAGGAATAAATTAAATTGAGTAACAAAAAAATGAAAGGAATAAATTTTATAAAATTATGGAGGATAAATTGTTAAAATTGTTTTTCAACCTGCAAATTCGGGTGTTGGGTTAATTTAGCCCAGCACTGTTTGATTAATTCTGTTGTGTAACTGCTGAGTAAATTCCTACCACTGGATTAGATTGTAGCCAACAAACCGCATTCTGAACCTGCTAGATATCGCTGACCGCCTAAAAACTCCCCGATCTGGCCTTGGCTGTTGATTTACGTACCCGTATCCTAACGTCAGGGATATCTATCCGTTGGTCAAAGATGAAGGAATGTTTAAGTATCTCCAGAGTTTTCCCCGAACGTGAAAGAGTTTTAACCGTACAAATGTTATCCAGAAACATCTACACTTCAAACTTTATTTTGAACGACGTGAAGGCCAGGAGTAAGAAAGAGTAGGTGCTGCAGCGCTTCTCGCTCGCAACATTTTTGGTTCCAGACTGACCTCCGCTGGCGCTGGTGTGCATCTGAGCGCTGAGGGCAATTCCACACAGTGACGACATGCGCCTGGGCAAAATGTCAAAGGAAAAATCCGGTGTAATTTTCTGATGCTTCACCACGGGCTTTCTAAAATTCTTAACTGACGTAACCCGGAAGGCCATTCTTAAATGGCCTTCCGGGTTCATTTACGAACATATGTTATTTTACTCTGCAAACATAGCTAAATATCTTGACCTGACCAGTGCGGTGCATTTTGACCATTCCATTCTTGCATGATCCCTGGTAAAAAACTCTACTCGTTGGTGTAGGCCCATTTGGTGTTCTTAAATTTCTGGGGAATGAACTTTGCGAGAACACTCCAGGCATCGACCTTTATTTTTTTCAGGAGTTTTCGGGACGAATGCAAATACACTACGGTATTTTTAAAAATATTATTCCCCAGTTACGTGATATTTCAACAGAGTGGAATGTTCTCCAGTGCGAATACTGGGAATAATTCCCACAATTTTGGAAATGTACACAGGAACCTTTTCGGGAATACGAAGTACGATTACGTCCGGATTCCTGGTAGAAATTTTAGCAACATGCAGAATTTTCTCAGGAACTCATGGAAAATATTCACGGGAGATTCGGTCAAAAGTGTGAGTGGGTAGTAGGTTAAAAATTTCCCTGTTAGTTTAGTGTCAGCCATTCAGAAACTTCGAACAGGAGCAGACAGATAACAACCAATTTCACCACTGGGAAAGGTCATGACTGACGCCAGAGGGTTATTCCAGTTTGACAGATGACCACGTTGCAATTATACAGGGTGATTCAGAAATAGTGGACAAACCTTTGCCCACGTATTCCTCTGGTAATTCTGAACAAAAAAGTCTTAATGAACTAATGTCCGCAAATGCACCGTTTGACCGTTAAAAGGGATTTCTTTACCTGTCATCTAGCGTACGTGCACTGTTCCAAACGCACTTGCGGGTGATCTGAGCGTCCTAAATGTGTCAAATTTGACAGCTGGGATCTTGGATATCACGCACATTGCTTCACGCTCCAAGTTTTACCAAAAAATATCCCGTAAACGAACGGTGGTGCTGTCCAATTGCGAGTATTTTCATATGACTGAACTGTGTTGCGGGTCAAGTTTCAATTTCCGCCATCGAAAGCATGTCAGATATTTCTTAGCTGTTCTATGGTACAAAGAGACGGAAAAGGCCAATTAAGCGAGCCACTCCATATTGAAACATATTGAAACCCCAAAATTGAGGTTAACCTTCAACAAATTGGCACTGGCTGAACTTGAAATCGCACGCTAAATGACTTGGATGTATACGGCATGGGATTTCCAAATTGGAGTTCAATTTTTATGAGATTTTCTTCTTTTGAACTACTTTGCAGTTTTTCCAAAACATTTAGTGTGCCCAGTTCTCACCTTTCGGAAGAAAATATGAATGGAAATGTCTCACACAAAGTTTTATGCCATGGCAGGACAGAGTTGCCAAAGTGAAAAGTTCACCGCAAAAACAAATACAGTTCGGCAATTTCTGTGAAACACTGTGAAATACTGTACTATAAACAGCTGAGGAATTCAATCAGCAAATTGTGAGGAAAGGCTGATAATTTGCGAGCACGCTGAAAAGATTATGGCTAAAACAGACAATGGAGCCGTAAAGTTCAGGCGCTCATTTCAGTCGGTTGCGTGCAGTTAGTTGATTGTTGAGCCACGAGAGGAGCTGACAATTTTGTGTGGACGTTTTCATAATCGAGGTCATTTCCGAATTAACACTTTCCATAATGTTCTGAACACTTTGAACTGCTTTTTGGAGTTGGGTGAAATCGGTTTCGCCTAAGATGTTTGCGAGGTTTTCTTCAAGAGTGGTCAAAAAGGTTACCAAAAACGTAGGTTCACCGAGATTTTGCATGCGTGAATAGCCAGATACTCTTGTGCCATAGCAATAACCAAAGGTTTCCGTAACATATCTGTGATAATGTGCTGTGGTTTCTTTAAATTTTAATGTGTCAATGTTTGCGTCCGGATTTTAAAAGACCCTTCATCGTCGTTTTAATGTGTATGTGCCTCATCCAATTTTAACCCAATTTTACCAAGAGGTAAAAGTCTTAATCGTTTGTAATCGTCGCGATTTCCGCAAACATTTCATCCGTTTAAACATTCCTTTTAGGATTCGTAACAGGTCTCTTAACTTCTTGCAATTGAATTGTGCTAACTCAACAATTATTATTGTCTATACCAAATGTCGATTGGAAAAAACTCCGAAACACATAGCAACTGCTGAAGGGGGTAAGTTCTCGGAATGAGCAAGTGATTTTTCAAAATGTAATATCATGACCCCCAAGAGCCTCCCAGGCCTACCATGAGGTTAGCCCCGCTTCTCGGTGCATGATGACACTTCAGCCGGTTGTCCCCGCCGCCCCATGTGCCCCTGGATCGTCCCCGGAAGAAAGTAGACCAAAGTTCTTCACCAAACCAAAGATGCCGTTTATTTACAGGAAGATGCGAGTGAAAACTGGTGATTACATTGCGGAGAATAGACGGCAACACGGCAAGACGGTCGCCGGACTTGGACTCGACTGCATGAAGAGAAAGAGTTTTTGTTTTAACTGAACGAAGAAAACGGAGAAAAGACTTGAAAATTTCAAGAGAACAGGGAAGGGCACACGGGAAATGTGTCTCGTGGGATTTTCATATTGGAAAAAGCTGAATAAGTATTTGTCCAAAAATAGGCGTGAGAAAGGAAATAAAATTGATGCACAATGGTTGACGAGATGAAAATGACCGATGAAAGTAAACTAACCTTGACAGCCTGCTTAAAAAAAGAAGAGACTATCCTTCAAAGTTCACCTGAGATTGGAAGGTTAATTTAAAAGGCCACACTGATGCGCCCGAAAAATGGTCCACGGGAGTGACGTATAATAACAAATGAGGTTCAACGAGTGTGTGGAAAATTAGGTACTGTTATGATGAACTGCTACAATGGCCATCTCACCCTATTGAAAAGTTTCCCAAACAAATTTTAGAGCTGTGGACAAACAGTGAAGAATCACTTCCCTTCCGTGTTGTTATGGAGTGTTTGCCAATCTGAAGGTTGACGAGTTCCTTTGCTTTCGGGCGAATCTATTTGCTACCATTGCTCGCTTCTTTCATTTGCCTCTGAGAACGAAGTCCTTTTTGTGAACGCTATTTGGATCAAGAATAGTAATGAGCTGCAATTTTGAGCTAGTGCAATTTTGAACTACAAGTCTTAAGAAAATGCATAACAAAAAATGTGTAAACTCTCGCAAAAGATTGGGGTTTATGGAAACATTTCCCTCTTATTCTCCTAGTTTTTTTGATTCTTCAAGATATTGCCACAAAACCTGTAGTATGGTCGACATCGCCACGACGACATAGATCCCTACCGGGAAACAAGATTTTCGAACATCGAAATCTGATTTTCAAGAAAACGCTTGAGGTCACACATCAACTCTCGCAGACCATGGCTTTCAGAATCCGCCAGATACTCAGATAAATTTTTCATACAATCTTGTCTGTCCTGAACCGCCATTTTGTGAACAAATTGGACTAGGAAAAGTATCCTCTGAATAGAACTCGCCATTCAAAGCAGCTAAACTGAACGACATTTCATAGTGTTTGTGCGACGCAGTGCGCATTGTATGAAATCTAAAACGTACCCGAACATCCGAGTACCTCAACACCTAGTCTTTCAGTTCTAGTCAGAATAGTCTTTTCAAGTATTTAATCAATTTTTCCATAGTGTTTGACCTGTTTGTTTAGTAATGTCATTCATTTTTCCGTTTGTTGATCAACATGTTTTCTGCCGGATGGTTAATTTAAACTGGTGTTATGAGAAAAACCTTTGCCGGATTCATTTTGCAAATAGAAGTAAAGATTACCGAAATCCACCAAAATAACTTGAATCAATTCTTAAACATCCACGGCCACGTGAACGCTGCCAAAAAAACACCAAAAATACACATTATATTCAACCACAAGTTTGTCATTCGCGAGCAACTTGCTCAGCACTATATTACTGAGCTCACTCGGTCTTGTTTAGTGCCTAAAATTTTATTCTTCTGCGAACGTGCATGGTTTGGAATGGCAAAATGAAAATTGTTTAGAATTTTTCTTTTTTTTTTATGGATATTTTATTCCAATTTGTTTGGCCATTTACACGTGACTAACATTTGCAAACAGAGCAATTAAAAGCGAAAGTACTTGAACGAGAATGTTTTTGCTTAAGCAATAGACCAGTACCTTCGTAGGGTCGTCTCTCCTACAGATACCTTTACCTGATATTAGATACCTTCTATTAGATAAACTTCAGCATTTGCCTAAATGGACATACTTTTGAATAAAAACTTCAACAACGCTAGCAGCGCTAGCAACGCTAGCGATGTGAAATCTGGTCCTCACTGCCTTCGGAAGGGTTTGCGAGCGAGGGCGAATTCCACATGTGCCGACCTTAGAGGGAGATAAGAAGAGTAATCGTTATGAGAACCACACGAAAGTAGCAACGAGTATTTTTATCTCACGAACGATACTGATGGCATGTATCACAATGTCGCTGAAGAATATCGTGACCGTTTTACGTTTCTGAATGAAAAAGGAACTGGAATAACGCCTGTAAAGAATTGAAACCAGATATCTACGCCGTAGATATCTGTTTTCAGGTCTTTGAGTTACGCCAAAAAAGCATGAAATTTTGTAATGGTCCCGCAATTTTCGGGATCAAATTAACATAAATTTCCTGCAGAATTCAAAGTTTATATTTTTCTGTTTGCGGCACATGTTTCTGTTTGGCATGTGCAATTGCCAATGTTGGTGGAACCAAACGTTGAGAGGTATGTTAAACGATTTTTCATTTACTCCTCAGTTGATACCAAATATTCGAGAAGATTTACATGCTTTTAATGGGAGACCATAACTTGCGTTCGTACTGTTTCATTCACAGAAAAAAGCCTGAATAAAATTGG
>JASGXE010006626.1:0-21046 GCA_030068105.1 Sinentomon sp. SZTP_YWyxl | reverse complement strand
GTGAAGGCAAGTTTTCCAGAACAAGAGGCGAGAATGCACAGAAAAACAGCAAAATGCCCAAACATGTTTGTAAAAAATGCAAAGTTGAGTTTTGAGAGATCTAAAATTAAACCTTTCAGTTGGGATGCAGTCAGCCGTTCAAATAGTCCGTCTCTCTGCCCAACAAAGGGAAGAAAAATGAACACGCCCGACAGGCAAAATTATCCGTATTTTTTGGCCCCCGACAGCACCTTGGCCCACCGGGCGATCGCCCTATCGCCCGGTGGGCCAGTCCGCCCCTGTGAAAGTGTGGGACGTGTGGCGGTACCACAGAGCCCGGTGAAACTGAACAGGATTCTGTGGGACAGGAGAGGTCCTGGAAGGTGGAAAGGAGCTGAAAGAGGATTCATCTTGGTGGTAGTGGAATCAATCAACGACAGAGGTGATCGAGCGAGTCTCCAATCACCATGGAATCGACATTCAGTTTCTCATTCAGCTTGAAGAACCGACGGCTTCTTCTCCTTGAATTTGAAAGTTCAGCAGGCAGGCTTGGAGTCAACATCCGAGGTGGATCGTGGATCGACTCGATCATGAAAGTGTGGGACGTGGGGACCACAGAGCCCGGTGAAACTGAACAGGATTCTGTGGGACAGGAGAGGTCCTGGTAGGTGGAAAGGAGCTGAATGGGGATTCATCTTGGTGGTAGTGGAATCAATCAACGACAGAGTTGATCGAGCGAGTCTCAGTTTCTCATTCAGCTTGAAGAACCGACCATTTCTTCTCCTTGAATTTGAAAGTTCAGCAGGCGGGCTTGGAGTTAACATCCGAGGTAGATCGACTCGGTGATGAAAGTGTGCGGGATGTGGCGGTACCACGGAGCCCGGTGAAACTGAACAGGATTCGGATTTCGGTGGGACATAAGAGGTCCAGGCTATGGGCGAAACAGAAAAGTGCGAAAATTCGACAGCGCTCATTCTGAGCAAGTTTCCAAACGGCGTCAATTGCTTTTGATCCGGCAACACGAGAATCATCCAAGTTTGAGCAGCTTGCAAAGAAGCTTTTTCAATTATTTGGTATCGCTAGCAAAACGAGTCCAATTGCGCGACAGTTTTGGAACAAACACAGTGGAATGTGAGTGGCATTGTGAACTATATTCCAAGCAGAAGATAAATGTGACAAGTCTCCTTCTTTTTTGGAACTTCAAGCCTATTAGGAGTCGCTTTTCTTATCGTTGGTGTTGCTCTTCCATCATACCGGTACCATTCCTTTTGGTGCAGGAATGCACAAATGAAATGACCTGTACCTTGGAATGTCACCGCGAATGTCAATAACCGCTGTTTCCCTGATAAAAATTCCACAGGAACATCCAGCAGTGTCTTGCAAGGGAATGCGAACACCGCAACCAGAAATGGTGGCTTGAAATCGAAGAGAACAGTTGTTGAAGTTTGGCCTCCGCAAGGGCAAGGCTCGTGATCCCCAACGAACAGCCTGTCCAAACTATTTTGGAAAGAATTGAAGTGCAAAATGATTGGTTCAGCAGTTTCTTCGTTCGCATGCTGGATAAGACAGTTTGTGCTGCTGCAGCGTTTCTTTGAGTGACGTTTCTGGAAGTCCTTGATTTTATCGACAAACATTTCATCCTCTGATCCGTGGAAATCGATTTCCTTCAGGTTAGCATCTCGCTTGAGAACCTGAGTGGCCCAAATCAATTTGGCTTCCGCACCTTTTCCTTGTCCGATTAAATGGAAGATGCGGAGCAGCACTTGAGAAATTTGCAGACCTCCGGTTGCTGTCTCCTTGAGGAAATTGTGAACATTTGGGTAATCTGATGCGGCAGTTAACAATATGAACAATCCATTGTCTACTGTGCATGTGTTGATAAGTTGAACTTCCAAGACTTTTCCACCCCAGAACAATGACCATCCCTTTGGCAGGTTCTTCGAATGTCCAGGATTAGTTTTTACAACAGGGTTCACCTTTTTCGCCCAACCTTCTTCTGGAATGTCGTCTTTGTCAATTGGAATTACAGGCAAATGCCTTCGGTTACGTAATTTCATGGCATCTAAGGCAATTGTGAATTCTCTTGTCCTTCCCAGTGAAATCCGTTTGAGTTGGCGAACAACCCATGAAATTTTGAACTGCAAAACCAGTTCAATGACTTTTATCAAACGAAACCACTGCTCTGCAGGTGCATTCGACGGCAGTGGGGTTTGGCCTTGATTAGTTTCTCGGTTTAATAGCATAGAGGACCAAAGTGGGAAAAAGGGAAGGTAATCTCGCATCAAAACTGCTGCAACATTTTCTGATTGCAATACATTATGAGCGTCTTCGTTCGTGTTTTCCTCGTCTTGTGCCTCGATCCAATTTTCAGCATTAGATTTCGTTTTTTGGAAAAATGCGGTAAACGGCGAGCTTTCCCTCAGCGTTTTTCTGACCGATTGTTCGTCATCAGATTGCAAGTCAATGTTGGTGATTAAATGTTCCTCTCCAATGGAATCGTTGTTGGAAAGTCCTGACATGATGGACACACGAAATTGTTCCAGTTCAGGAGTCCAGATTTTCGACATCAAAATTGAAAATACTCTCTGGGCCAGATGCTCTGCTTGTGCCAGTGAAGTGCACATCTGGCATTTCCTGATAAAACACCTGCTGAATTCTTTTACTTCTTTTGTGTCAGGAGAGATGGCGATCAAAAACGAATGAATCAAATGACACGCGCATATGTGGATTCCAAAGGTTCCGAGTTCATTTTGACTGTCCGTTGATGCTCGATCGATGACTGCTTCCATGCCCAAATCAAATACGCCTTCAGATCGCGTGCTTGGTGAGCTGCCTTCAAAATCCCTTGAATGATCGCTCTTCCAAAATCTGTTTCGAATCGTTTGATCTGCAGTTGCTCTTTGAATATCTTTTTGTACTCGTGGAGAAGTTTTTCAACGAAAAAGGAAATTGACAAAGTGCTGTGATCGCCGGAGATCATTTCAGCAACAACAAGAGGCGGATTTTTTTTATTCGGATGTTGAATGACAAGTGCGTAATATAGAATTCTTTTCTCCTCCCAGCCTTTTCGAGTGACTCAACCTGTTGCATCCAAGTGAAACCCCACATCGGTAAGCCTTTCCAGATATCGAAGCAATCTCAGTTGGAAGCCTGTAAACAAAATGACTCGAATGGGCGAATAATGGAGTTCTCTGATGTAAATGAAATCGGAAGCATCTTTTGGAACTTTGACTTTGACTTGAACTTTGACCTCTTATTTGATGACCTTGCCATCGCCCCAGAGAAACGAAATTTGGCACGTGTGTGGCAATTTGGTATCCAAAAACGGTGCCGGGGTGCAATTTGGTGGAGCAACCTTCTGTCGGGTCCAGGGCTTATTTTGTGGGGGCACGCACGGGCACCGGGTGCCTGCCTTGTTTTTGGGTGCGGGCACGCGGTGCCGTCCGGTTTTTTTGCAAACATGCCGGTCCGCGGGTGGCCGCTTTCCTTTGTCCTATTTCAAACAATTCGTGATGACCGAGGTCCGATTTTCAACAAAGCCAAATTTGAGAAACAGAGCATAATTTGAGAATACCGATTCCTGTGCGTTACATCTGGCACCAAACATGGAAAAACCAAAAAAACCATGATGCGTATTGAATGTCAACAGGATCCAGGACCAGTGATGGCTGATGTTGACGAGGACAATAATTACACAGATTAAATTTCGAGCTTTGGGAAGTTCTGAAGCCATCACACTGTGGCCTGACAAATTAGAGTGAACTTTGATGATCGAATTGTTGAAGAATTGCAGTCGAGAGGTTTTCGCTAAAATTTAGGGATGGATGTGGTAAAAGAAACGCTCCTGATTTGAAGGTCTTGCAACAATAGCATAGCAATTTGGAGTTGAGAATGTGAAAGAGCATTGTGTGAAACAGAATGTGAAAGAGCATTTAGCGAGATGAATCTTGTTGTTACGCCTTTATGTGGATGCTTGCTCTGCTCACGAAAACTGTATCACACCTCATGTTCTTAAAACTCAACGGCCCCACTTTCAAAACTTTGTCCAACAAAGTATGTTGAATGTTGATTGGCAAAAGAGGTAATCACTCCTCTGATAACACTAACAGCTGATGCAGTTGTAAGGACAACAACAAAGATAACCTATAGCGACGACAACCTTCTGGAAATTTCTGTGACTTTGTTTTAAACCGAATTAAAATTAAACTATTCAGATATTGTTAAAAAATAATTAACCCTTTGTCTGTTATTGGCTTCCATGGAAGCCACCAAGGATCTTGCACCCTTCAAGGGATTTCAGCCAAATAATTTCAGAAAATAAATCAAACTCCAAAATTTTGGTTTCAATCAACAGAATAAAGGCGGAAGTTTCTGAATTAGGAGCTTGCACTTGTTAAAATTGAAGGAATATGCTGAAAAAGATACTGAAATTTCAAAAACACTCCTAAATTAAATCCAGTCACAGGGTTAAGTGTTCATCACGAATTCAGGAACCAGTTTTTGCTCAGTTCTCCTCCTTTTTCACCTATAGACTTTGGTTGGCTTGGCTGGATTGCTCACTGCCTCAATATTGCTAGACGAATGGATGTTCAGTTTCAAATCTCCCTTAATGTCAGTTGCCAAGCCCCTGCCAAAAACTTTGAAGCATGAAACTGAAGGCAAAAGTTGGCCAGGTTGAGTGGTTGCAAAGAACCGCCTTGATCAGTGCGGGCAATTCAAGACAACCGGATAAAAAGTGATCTCTTTTTTTAAATGTTTTTAAACAAAAATAACAATAATAATAATCTCTCCATTGTGACCAATTTCAACCTGTCCTGAATATTGAACACATTCAAAACAATTTTCTTAACTTGGTCACTTGGTATATAGGCCCCACATATTGTGCCCTTTTCAAAAAACCCTCTGCCCTTTTTTCAAGATAGCCCTTTTCACAATTTTGGGTGCCTGCCGTTTTTATTTTACAAAATAAGCCCTGGTCGGGTCACCAAGGTCAAAACCGCAAAAAACACCTATATTGATGAATTTTGACCTCTTATTTGATGACCTTACCATCGCCCCAGAGAAACGAAATTTGGCATGTGGGTGGCAATTTGGCATCCAAAAACGGTGCCGGGGTGCAATTTGGTGGAGCAAACTTGTGTCGGGGTCACCAAGGTTTTCCGAACTCCTGTCCCTCCTACTTTACCCTTTCCTTTCCTCCTTACAGCCAGTACAGCCGACGGTCGCGTATCCTTTCCTTCCCTCCCATCCCTTTCCCATTCTCAGGTATGATGATGCTGTTTTCTGAGAATTTTGCTGTTAGTCATTGATGATTGGCATGGGAGCCTGTTCTGCTATGACTAGGTGGAGTGTAGACCAGAAAAAATTTTGCGCAAGGAAAGCGCAGAGCACATGGCAGAAAGTCCGGCACGAACAGCAAATGTTGAAAAAAAACAAGAGGTTGATCAAATTTCGGCAGAGTGAAAAGGGGCATTTTCTGTTATGACGAAAATTCAAGAAAACAGCAAATATTTTTCTTGATTTTCATTGACAGCACACATCATACAACAATGCGACCCATTTTGAAAAGAAAGCCATCATTTTAAACAAAAATCTAAACATGCAATTTGAGCTGTTATTAGGTGTTATCCCTTCCTGTGATCGTCATCATTTCCAACAACTTATTCAGGTTTAATTCCTCCTACACTGCCCTGAGTTGTGAAATAACTTCAGAATTGAATTCCTTGTTGAATTCTACCCCCAAGTCATGTGTCACACATGTTAATTTTTTGCATACGTATAATACGTGCGTATAAAACATTTTTTTGAGTTTTTTTCTTACCCATCCCTGCGGGCAGCTGGAGACCATCCCTGCGGGCAGCTGGAGATATCGAAAAAATAGGCCGGATTCCACCCGTAGGGTGGAATTCGGCGAAATTCGGATTCGCGAATCTCGAATCCGAATCCACAAACCTCGAATCCGAATCCAGTCAAAAATTTCGAATCCGAATCCTGAAAAATTCGTCGAATCCACAATTCTCGAATCCGAATCCAGCTTTAGGATTCGGATTCGAGTACCTACGAATCCGGATTCGCACACCCCTAGCCGACACCGGCGGCATCGGTTGCTGACATCTACCGACACTGGCTGCTGAATAAGCTACTTACAGACACCGGCTTCTGAATCAGAGATCGACACAAGCTGCTGGCAGCGACCGACACCGGCTAATTACAACGACCGACACCGGTTGATCAGTCAAGCAGAAGCTCAAATCTAAGCCTGTGCTGCTCCATCTGGTTGGTTTTCATACTCTCTTTGAAAATGGATGCAGCATTGATCCAAATAGCCTAGGCCAAAGACTTAAGGCAATGCAAAGCACCCTAGGCCAAAGACTTAAGGCAATGCAAAGCACCCTATGCAAAATGGATTCTTTATACACTAATTACAGAGAAAATAGTTACTTGAGGTGGTAGTTACTTGAGGTAGGCAGGAGGTACCTACCACCCACCTGCTTTATTCCGTGATTGCCAGAGAAAGATGACTACCTACTTTATTCCATTATTTCCAGACGAAACTACAACAATGATTTTACTGTTCTCGGATTTTCCAGTGTGTGTGGAACAATAAAGAGAAAAGCAAAATCGGTCTGCGGAGTTACAAGTAGATACGCACCTACGTCGGTCAATTTCAGAAAATATTCGACTTCCTGTTTGAATTCGATATGTACCTTTTCAGTTTTTCAGGCTAGTATTCGACTGGATTCAATTCGAATTCAATTTTTACGTCCTCTATTCGATTTTTGATTCGGGGCAAAAAACCACTGATCGCAGAGCCTTGTGGCCCTGTCTGTCGCCTGTCAGACCTGAATTTGAAGTCAGTTCATGCTCTAACATCTCGATTGAACAATGGCGCGGAGCAGCACGTGAGCAAATTTATGCGGGATGCCACAAAGTGATGGCTGTGGAACTTGCAACGTGCGTGAGGCCTTTTCGCCATCCGGTACACTCCTAGGTACCTAGACCCAAGTAGGTACCTTACCTTTTTTCCTAGTTGGTAGGTACCTAGCCCCTCAAGCCCGGAATTGCGAATTCGGGTTTTACAATGGTATTCAGCAATTTTCGGCAAAGCGGAGTGTCGCTCCAGCCGGAATTAATAATTTTTGCAAGGATTTTCGAAAAACGGAAAAAGCAGAAATGCATGCATTTCCCGCTCAACCAACCCAGATTTCTGCTCTATGTTAGTAAAATCACCCATATTTTAATGTTTTCAACCAATAAAAACACTTTTGCACAAAAAAAACTGGCCAAAACACCCACATACCTACTACTGAAAACCGCACCAAAATTGAGCAAAAACTGAAAAAAAAAACAGGAAATTTCAATACCGCGCCATTTCTAAACTAATGCAGCAAGTAGTGTGAAATAAGCACCTGCTAAATCGTGCATCTCTCGACTTCCCGAAAATTCAAATTTCGGCGGGCGGCAGATGCCACGCGATCGCGAAAAAGGCGCCTTCAACAGGAACAAAAAAGAAAAAAGCGGGAAATTTGAAAATTGCACCAATTTAAAACGGTTGGACCGATTTTGGTGGAATAAACGTCTGCCAGATCGCTGCTTATTCCTCTTTCCGACTATGAAAATTATAGCCAAAGCGATTCGCCGGATTTGCTTCAGAAACCCCATTTAATTGCATAGGAATTGCCAGCGTACGGCAGTCGGTAAAGCGCAACAGCTTTGCACGTGCGTACACCGTACGGCAAGCAGAGCTGTCAGCAGCACTTTGTAGCGCGTACGGGAATCGGGCTTGACCGGCTAGAATGTACATAAAAAAGCAGGTACCTACCTTCTTAAAATGGGAGAAAAATGTTCAACTTTTGGCACCGCAGAAAACCTCACATGAATCTCATAACATTGCCACTCAAACATTATTTTATAATCAACAGTTGCATTGATAATCATGATCTGAAAATAATGTGGAAACTGGAAAATGGTGGAAACAAATAGAACACCCCCGCAGAAAAGTAGGTAGGTACCTACCTACTGTTGGCATCTACCCCTGTTCTGGGATTCGAGGAGGATTCGGATTCGAGATTTCTTTTAGGATTCAGATTCGATTTTCCCATCAGGATTCGGATTCGAGCTTCTGGAAAAAAAGAGGGATTCGGATTCGAGATTTCTGGATTCGAAAGGATTCGCACACCCCTAGATGCAACGATGTGAGTAAACTTGGCAAGAGCAAGTTCACAAGACCAGCCAGGACGAAAGACAAACTGATTAGGAGAGATACAATTAGTGGCAAGAAGAAACTCCCTGATGTACTCCGAAACTAGCTTTCCCATAAGCTTACATACACAAGAAGCGACACTGACAGGACGGTACCTAATTAGCTGGTAGTGAAGGACCACCTTTTTTGAACAGAGGCGTAATTCTGCCAGATTTCCATGCTGAGGTAGCTCAACACAAGAGAAGGACTTGTTGAAGATAAGATAGATACAGGCAGAAAATTCAAGAGGGAAAGATTTCAAAAGAGATCCCGGAATTCCATCAGGACCAGAAGATGACGATTTAGATTTCCGAATAGCAGATGATTGTAGAAGAAATGGTTATCGAGAAAGTTGAATACGGTTTCGGAGAAATGGAAGTGGCTGGAAAGGCAGAAGTACCTATCCAAAGTGGCAGCAGAACAAGTGGAAGAAAACTGATGGGCAAATGCCTCAACATTTTCGGAAGGTGAACTTGCTAGGCCATCTTGAAGGTTTGAAGACGGGATACAAACGGAACCACGGAACCTATTATTTGCCTGCTTCCAGGCATTTTGCAAGGTTCCACGGGAGTTGGGAGTTGCATGAGCCGGGCCCGAGAGAAAGACTAGAAAGGGGGTAATTTTCCTGGTGAAGTTTTGCAGCAGCAAGGTCAGAACAGAGAGAATCATGGATTCTCGAGTAAAGCTCAGAATAGTGGCGAAATTTGTAGTATTTTCTGCACTGACGAGAAAGATGGCGAATATGCGGGGGGTAAATGGAGTAGGAATTGCTTCTGGGCCTAATTAAGCGAGTAGGTACAAACTGACTGATGCCGTGGTGAATTGTGGACTCAAAATCGCACCAAAGTGGGCTGATGGATGACTCCATATACCAATCACGAAAAGAGGGAAATGATCTGAGCAGGAATTCAGAAAAACCAACACTGTCCATTCGCTTGAAGTCTCTGATCAGGACAGGTGGTGCTAAATCATGATTCCATGAATCTGGATTCCGGGACTATCTCGATTCCGATTACAAAACTCGATTCCGATTCCTGAAATCGGAGCTCGATTCCGATTCTGCACACCCCTTTACTTTACCTTTGTATTTTTATAGACTTCTTGGAATGTCACAACAGATGATACATTTTTCCAAACCAAAAAACTGTTAGCTTTCCAATGATTCAGAGATAAACAGGTGTAAGAAGATGGATTTGCTTCATGAAGCTGCAGAAGGAAAGAAAAAGTCCACCAGAGGGAAACCTCTTTGGAATGTTAGTTTCATTTCCCCAAGGAGTCTCTCGATTGAAGTTTGACTTGGTTGGGTACTAACCGTGTTGGCTTGACCTTCGATAATTAATAATATGCTGCCCTTTACCTTTCCTTTAGGTGTCCACAAAGTGTTGACCAACAAAGGTGCCAAAGATCATTGGTTTCTTTATTGGGGCTCCGTCCATGGATCTGGATGGAGCCCCATGGATGTCTCCATCCATGAATGCAGATGCCAAATTCTTGCATAAAAATAGTCCCTAACCATCTCCGTATGATGGTAATATTGCCTATAAAAATTGAGCATAGCATTGCCGAAGCTAGAGCGCAGTCAAAGAAGTTTGAGCCATTATTGGCACTGAAGTAGGCTCTCGAATGGTCCAGGTACCTACTTGAATAATGAAAATGGAAAATTTCCATTAATTGTTGCGACTGACTTGACCGGTGACACAAACCCATCACTTCGAATCCATTCCTGTAGGTAAATTGAATGACCAAGAATGAAAATAGCACCCTACCACCTATGCAGCGTAGCACTGTCGAATATCATAGGTAGTTACTCTAATTCTGCATAATTTTGACTTTTTAAATTCAAGGTGAATTATTGCTGTTTGTTCGAGTGGTGTGCCAGCTCCCCACTTCCAAGTTTTGTACAACTTGCCAATGCCACTTCTAAAAATTGATAAAACAGCCTGACATTAAGAGATCGCTATAGGCATGGTGGAAACTTGAAGAACTTGAAATTGATCAAGAAAACTTACTCGATGATTTGTTCTCGAGTTGAAGGCAGCCGAGCTGACGTTTCGGAGGCATCCCGCTCTCAGTTGACGAAGCCAACTCAAAGAAACAATGTTTCACATTTTGAAACATTGTGAAACAACATGTTGAAACGTTTCTTTGAGTTGGCTTCGTCAACGGAGAGCGGCCCTCTGAAAATGTCAGCCCCGCTGCCGCAAATCGTCCGAGTGAGTTTTCTTGTTCAGGCTCAGATTTCTGTCTAGCATCCTCACTTTTAATTTGCTTCTCACACCAATTCACATACCTAGCTGAGAATCGGGTACCAGATAGCTCTAATGGCCCCCTTTTCATGTTAATGTTTTTGAAAAAAAACCACTTTTGTTGGGTGAGGGAGGAGCTGTCTGCCAAGCCAAAACCTGTCACATGGAGGGACGGAATGAGCAACTACCTAACGATGGAACTTGTACACTGTACAGCTGTAACCTAGCACTAACAATGGACAAACTTTCATCCAATAATTAGGACAATGGCTTGGGTGCCTGACTTGTCACGTGATCACTTCTTCAGTGTGTAATCCTGTTTTATCCTCCTGCTGGGTCTTCCTGCAACTGTGTCAGTAGTGGGGTTATCCGAACCATTCTGTTTGCTTCTAATCCCAATAATTAGGACTCTGTTACTGACCTTTCAATATACAAGCTCAGCAAAACAGAACTGGAGAAGAAGCAAAAGGCACGTGAATCGGAGAATCGAGCATTGGCAGTCGCAGAATTGAGTGACCCATACTTCAAACAAATGGTTGAATCCAACCCAAAACACTACGAACAAGTGTCAGCTCAACTTCTCCGTGAATTATCTTATTCCAGAAGAAAACTGAAGTCTTCTGAAAAGGATGGCTCTTTCGATACTACTGTTGGGCCTACTAGTTCCACCACAGCTGCAGAGGTTGGGAATATCACTTCATTTAGTTACAAATTTATTCATACTTGTTCGTAAATTCGTTCAATTATAATGAGCTTGCAGTATTTTTTGTCGAGAATTTTTCCATGAAGTTGGAAAAACAGTACCCACCTAGTTAGGTAATCGAAACAGAATCTGCCATATAAAAATGCCAAGTGGTTCTATTGCAAAGGATGCTGCATCCTACTAAACCCACAAATAAAAATAAAAGCCAGAAGGCATTGACTCTGCTGGGGGAATTATGCAAAAACTCATAAATGCTCCCTGGGTCTTGAATTGTAAAGAAACCGGAAGGTACAACCTACCTAGATGAGTCGAAGTTGGCAAGTCCAGAAGCAGATTCTTATGCTGTATTTACGTGGGTTGAACCAAAAAGTTTTGCAACTGCCCTGTGTTTTTATAATTTTTTGGAATATTTGTTTTCTCCCTATTGGAATCCTTCGAGGTACTCTTACTCGACATGTGCACAAAGTTGCAATCGAATCGGTCACTTATTACATGTTTAGTGGTGGTATGTTTGGGGAGTGTTTCGATGCTCTGAATTCACCACTTTTGCCATGTCTCGAAATTGATAAAACCGCTTTTTGGTGATAGCCTTCTTGACTTTCGAAAACATTAGCAAAATTTCAAGATGCCAAACGAAGATGGAAAGGCAGATGGTGCAGCTCCTCAGCTTTATTTTCAGCCATAGTTGTACAAATTCATCTTGTTTTGTGGCGGGATTCTCATGTCATGCAAAATCAGAAATTTGGCTGTTCTGATCTTGGCTGTTTCTGGCCGATTTCTTTAAAATGCTCGAGGAGATATGTCTCGTACTGGTATTTTTTCTGCAAGTAGAGACCCCAAGGAATGCACACTGACAAATAGGGGGCCACGAAAATGGTAGAAAATGATGTAGCAATGATGTTGAGCTCGTTCAAGGCCATTTTTGGACACCGTGTACGAGCGCTACTTTCTAAACTCAATTTTTCAGCTTTGAAATAACTTATCTGATTTTCAACAATGCAATATGAACAACAGGAACCACCAAAAACTCGTTTCAAATGGGCGAATTTTTTGGTCACAATTTTGTCTAAACCGCATCCATATGAAAAAGTGGATGTGTTAGGACAGTTTGTCGAATTCCGTTATTTTCAACCACAACTGGAAACACCGGCCGGGAAAATGCCAATTGTGCCAAAACCAGCTGACAGATTTGCTTCACATTTCAAACTGAAGTTGACAAAGAGCTGATCTTTCTCAGGTGGATATATCACCAAATTCTTCTGAACGGTTTAAAAAATACAAGGCACTTGCAAATACTTTTGGTTCAACCTACGTAATGCCCTGAATGATCACAAAATTCTGATATCCACAGAATACCTGCTAGGAATATTCCCATTGGGTAACCTAATGCATTGCACATCAGTCGTGCTGTATGTTCAGGAGAAGTGGAGGGAGGCTAAAGTGAATCAAAAATGAAACATCAGAAGTCAGAACATTGAAATATTGCCAAAATGTACCCAGTCCTTCTGCATGGTTAAGATGTCTTCGATAAAGGTATTGCTTGTGTGTAGCTTTGCTTTTTTTTTTTACAAAAAATGGACAAAACATTGCAGCTTTGTTTTTGACAAAAAATGGACAGGTAGGTACCCACCTAGTTACATGAAGGTGAAAGAAAAGAATACGAGGTACATTCACACATTTTGATGGGAAATTATTGCTGCACTGCACGACAGTGAGTGTCAAAAGGTTGCAGCAATGATATGCAAAAAAGACTTGCACCCACATCATGATTTGATCATTGGATGACTGACTTGAATCACAGAGGTTCCCTCCCATCAAAATTTTGGGTGATGATGCAGGGTAGGTATCAGTGTTGCCAGATCATTTTTTCAAAACCCGCGCGATTTTCTTCTGAAAACTCATGGAAAACCGCATGCGATTTTCTTCTGAAAACTGGCGGAAAAACCACGGAAAATTTCCAAAAACCAGCGAAAAACCGCAGTTCTTTCTCGCAACATATCGGAAAATGAGGCACAAATGTGAACATCTTTTCTTGGACCCAGTTTAATCTCATCGGAAAAGGGGAAAACCAGGACAAATTTGAACACCAAAATAGCTGAAATTCGCCCAATCGACTGTTGGAAGGGATGAAAAATATGGTCAAAAAATTTCTGCCACGAAACCAGCCGAAAAACCGCAGAAATGACGGCGAACCAGCTAAAGTCCCACAGCCCGCAGAAGTCAAAATTGTCCCGCGAGGAACCTCAAAAACCAGCGGACTCTTGCAGGAAAACCCGGGTTCTGGCAACAATGGTAGGTATCAGCTGTTTGGCAACAACAATATGGATCCTCTGTTTCTGACAAAATAGGAGGCATCACAATGAAAATGTTTCAATGATCACCAAGAATCCATTTTTAGTGCAAAAATGCGTATGCACTCATCTGTGCCTACTGAACCAATGTGGAAGCAGAAACATCCTGAATCTTCAGTTAGGTACGAGGGGCGATCCAGATATTTTGAGAACTGCTTGTCAAAATGCAACGTGTATAACCCTGATCAAAACCACATTCTCAAATCAATAGCGGGACTCTTCCCTGACACCAGTACAAAATTCCACCATTTTCATGCAACTAGTTGAAGCTACACGTTGTTCTGAAGTGGGCTCTTATAAAACTTTGAATTTGCTACTTTTTGCCGCAAAGCAGATGCCATAAAATCCCAGTCTTGCTATCACCCCCTTTGATTTTTAGAAAAATAAGTTGAAGCTGAAGACGAATGTCCTAGTGAATGTCTGATGAGAAGGATGTTTCTCCTCTGTAGGATATCTAAATTGTCTAGATGTTTTTTGTGACATTGTTTGTTCGCTTTGGTCATGTTTCATCGATTCTGCGAGCAGACAGGCCAATTTTGGTGTGGATTTTCGAAAAGTATTCCCAGGCAAGAATACTTTAATTACGTTAGCAGGTAGAATGATGTTAAGGCTAACATTAACTGCAGTTGATCTGTCATTATTTGCAACTGTCTCTGAACCATCAAAATTTTGCTCGTTCACAAACAGACTTTTTTGCTTGTGAGCAAGGGTCATTTTGAAACACCCTGTACCTCAGGGGTGTTGTGAAATTCGGTCGACATTGGTGGCAAACAAAGGACACCGGCCACCGTGGACCACTTCCAAGATGGCCCGAGCTTGGGTTGCGTATTTTGCAAAACAAATGAATGTGAATTGGTGGAATAGTTTGTCTCTTTTGAAAAATCTGCACTTTTTTCATCAGTGTAAAAAACTCATCGAATTCAATTGCTTATACACCGAGCATCAAAAGGCTGATACCGCTGTCCTTATGCACAACAATAGAACAAGGTTCGAAATACATGTGGACAAAATATCAACAAAATCGCACGCAGGATATCCATACACCGAATCAGTTCTCAAAATATATGGATACGCCTACGTAGGTACCTACCTAGTCACCTACCTACCAAAGGCATCTGGAATCTTTTTGAAAAGCCTTATGAAATGCCAATGTGTGATGTTCTCTCTACCGTACTGGACAACAACTAACCTCAACCACCTCAGTCATCTCTGCTTCACTTATTCTTCAGATAGAATGGATCTCAAGGAAATTCCTCATCATGCAATGAGAAAAAACCTACCAGCACAACCTACCTACCAAAATAGGTGTATCATTTGGATATCACAGAGAACCTGTTTTTTATAAAACAAACCAAGAAATAAAAAAACAAACATGTATCATTAATGTGACAATCACGTTTCTTCTAAGTACAAACGATCTTTAATAGGTAGATATATCTCCAGTGTCTTTACTTCGAGGAACAAGGTAGCTTCTCCAACACCCAAATGTTTGTGAAGTTTCACCATATAGTCCAAACCAGCCTTTTCTCACTTTACCTCCTGCAGCAATGATCCACTCCGAACAAGTATTCACCATGTAAGATCAGTACTTCCTCATCTTCAAATATCTTGCAAGATAGGCCAATGAAATGACTGCCATCAATAACTTCACCACCCAGATGTGCTTTTGTTTGCACAAACTTCATTTGGGAGCCACAACTCACATCCCACTCATCTTTGAGTGTCATAAACTTTCATCCAGATCTCAAACTGTAGTCTTGACAACTCCAACCAAAATATCAAGGAGGCTTACTGCAGGCGAGTCTTCTCTCCAGAACATTCCCATCAGGATCTTGCAAATGCTCTCTCATTGATAAAATGATGTGCAAGTCACGTTTTCCTCAGGGAAACAATTATCCCTCCAACTTCTTTTCTTAAATTATCCCACCCACCCACCTAAAATAGGTATAGAAAAGAGAAAATAATTAGATTGACTCTTTCTATTCATCTGTCCGTCACAAATGGCCACCTGTTTCAACAACATTTCGTGTTGGCATTTCATTTCTATGAAGCATGTCGAGTTCTTGGTCCAGGGAAATTTGACCAAACATAACTTTCACACACAAGGATCCAGACAGAATTAGAGACATCATATTTCGGTTAGATCAGAGCTTGAAAAATGGGCCTGTGGGAATATACCTATATTCCACATGCTTGGAGTCCCTTGGCCGCCCTCGTCTGATATTGCCAGCACCAATTATCATATGGTCAGACATCCATATTATTGGCCATGGACGACCATGGCGAATACATTTTGCAGCAGCAGGATATCCACTGCCGCCAAACGTCCGGCGGCCAGTTTCCAATATAGCTGTCCAATATAAAATGTCCTGCTCCAAATGGATGGCCAGAAACACAATTCCATCATTAAAATGATCAACAACATTTACACATAAAAATGAGGAAATCAGCTTCCGGAAATCTTTTGGGATGCAGGATCCGAGTGCATCTTGTACTTGTAAAACACACACCTGCCCCTGTGCTGGCTGATGCAAGTTTTCCAAATTTCAGGTTTTGGAAGAGCTGTCCCCGAGGATCACACATGCAATTAACCAGGCCAGGATCTTGTTAAACAAGGAAAGAGATGTTATAATACCAACTCCAGTGAATATATCTGTCATGTATGCACCAAAAAATGTGAAGCAGGATCCCTCACAAGATAATGGTTTGTAAAATATTTTTTTTATTACTTTTGAGTTTAAATGCCCTAGTTCATATATGGTTTTCCTGTAGGTGGAAGATTTGTGATAAAAATGCAGCTTTACAAAGTGGTTGATTTTTCCTTTTTTTACTGGCAACTGCCTACCTACCTACATTGTTTTAAATCTCAAATAGGTTCAGTTTGCATGCAAAAGGAGGGCGTATGTTTGTAAAATTTTCCAGAAATCACAGCCTCATTACTTTCTGCCTCTCTCTCCTTCCCTCACTCTCCGTCCCTCCCCCCCTCTCTCTCCCCCTATGGTGAGAAAACAAAAATGGAAAACGAAATACGTAACTTAAGCACCATTCCATGGAAAGCTAATGTAAAAAAACTACAACTCAACATTCAAACTCAGGGGAAGTAAGCTGAGCTTGATAGGGCCCACCTACAAAGCTATGCAGGTAATTCTCCAAAAATTCCAAAAAACTTTGGCTTTTGGACTTCTGCCTGGTCACTTTCCATCATTCTTGTCATGTGTGTTAGAAAAGAGCTGCTGTGCAAATATGCCTTCCACGAGTCTCAAACTAATTCATTCTTATGTGTAGTAGGTGAGGTGTCAAAAGTCTCTGGACAAAATCACTTGACAGCTGTCAAGTTATGCTGCTTGTCAGGGCAATGAAGAAATGCTGTTAAAGTCCTTTCACTCTGAGTTGGATGATATCGATTAACTGGTAGTTCAGTGTCTGAGTTCCTGGAACCAATGGTCATTCCGTGAACTGCAACAGGGAAGTATTTTTCTTCATAGCATTTCATCCGCAGCATTTTTAAGTTGGGCATCCCTGAACAAATTTCGGCGCGACGTCAACTTAGAGTGAAGGGACTTTAATACACCCCATCAGATCAATTTTGGCCTGCATTTTTTGCCAGTTTAATTTGAACTCTGCATGTAGGTATCTTGCACCAGAAATATTCCAAATGAGCAATTAGGATCGAAACATTGACTTTTGCTTCAATTCAACGAATGATGCTTAGCGGCCTTTTGATGGGTAGTGTTTTTTATAAAGAATCCAAATGAGCAATTTATTGCGATTCTGGAAAAATGTCTCATTCACCAAGGGCCTGCTTTCTTTTTGAATTTTCCACCCTGGTATTTTTTAAAAACAAGGCGGACTCACTGATCTGCAACAGCCCAGGCATTTCTCTATGATTTCTACCTGTGTTTGTTGTCGAACCTTGATTAGGCCAATGCCCCAACAACCTACCTTTTTGTTGGCATTTTCACATTCAAATTACCATTACCTACATTTTTTTATTACCGCCAATTTCAGATCTCACTTTATCAGAGTCACCATCTTCATCACCACACAGCAACCATTCAAGAGCACATTCAAATGTGAGTTGTGAGCCCAGATTTTCTTATGATTTCTTATTCCTTTTTAAATAGGTACCTATTATTCCGTGTCTGTTTTTGTGTGCACACGTTCTGACTAAAAATTGTTTCATCATGCATGCAGTCATGAAATTGCACATGCCATTGCATTGGAGTAAAACATATTTTATTCGAATTTCATCAAAGGTGTTCATTAGTTAATGATCATTTTTGTCATCTTTATCAGAATTCAGCCATTAGTACCTCTTCGTTAGAACTTGGTTAAGGGTATTGAGACAAACAACCACCCTGCAGGCAAGGGTTTTGACTAAACTCTAGATTAATCATAGCTCAAACTTCCATCATCAATCCAGGCACATGCTTTCTCTCTCCCTCTCTCTTTGGAATTCACTGCCGTGCTTCTGAAACGTACACACTTGCCCACCTGTAGATTATTCTGATAACTGGGTATAAAGCATGCAAATGCAACTATAAAGCATGCAAATGCAAGATTAGGTATCCAGAGAAGTAGGCCTACCAGCATGTAGTGAGTGTGAAAACATTGCTCCAATAATTTACACTTTGACACATTTTCCAAAAAACTCTTCATGTCACTCATCATTAGGTCGGTTTCTTTGCATTTTTCTTATCTTGGATCACCGCAGAATAAACATTTCAGCAAGGTCCCTTGACCCTTTGGTCGTTTTAAATCACAGCAGATCACTTTACGTATGGTATTATGATCAAAGGGACGAAACATTTCACCATGATCAAAGGTGCAAAATGCTAAGGAAATTGTCTGTGATGATAATCAAACACTCCTCCTGCTTGCTTGTCAGTCAAGAATTTTGTTTTGCATATTTTTTAACGTGGCTCAACCTTTCACAGGGCTTGTTACATTCTGATGATGAAAAGTATGAAAATCCGGCAGGAGGTGATAACTCTTACAGCGCCATCACTTCTCAGTCGAACGAAACTTTCATGAAGTCGATTATGGATCAGCAGGAACAACTTTATAAGGTGAGTTCGGAACATATTCGAAGTCATTTGCAGCATTTTTTGCCCAAATGACAGCAACTTTTCTCCGACTTGACGAATTCTTGTCGGATTTTCCAGATAGTGATGTCCATTAAGGGGGGACCACCTATTGGCCCTCGGCAAGCTGATTGGTGAAAAAAATCAGATAGTTTTTCAATTGGATCCAAATTTCAATAATGGTACCTTCATGGGTAGGGCTTCAAAAATTTACATACACAAAAAACAAAGTTGATATCTTGATCCTAAGTGAAGATATGGTCTGTTAAACATCACAGATCGCAAAAGCTGTATGCTTTAGAACGGAATACACTGCCCTAAAGTACCTCCTCTGTTTCTAGCGATAGACATCTGGAGAAGGTAAATTTGAAAAGTACACGAAATTTTGGTCGTGGTGAAAATTTCAGCCCTCTAGTTTCAAAAATGGCAGAGGAGATGTCAAATGAAGTTGTCCGATGGAGCGGAAAACCCATTCTGGGATGTGCTCAAAGTCTGATTGCGTTTTTGCTCAGCAAACATTGTGCAGGCAAATTCACATGGTGATATCTTGGCCATTTTTTTCACCAAATACATTGTCTTGTTACATTCAGAAAGAATGATAGAAGTATTTTTGGCGAACCTTTGTTTTTTTTTCAACACAGAAAAGCCACATTTCTCTTTGCACTTAGTGCATGGAAAGCGGTTTATAAATCCAATCACCTGCTCACTCGCCCACCCACTTCAAAAGGCCACGTCTTGGCCATTTTTGGACCAAAATCAATGATTTTGGCTCAAAACATTTGGGAAAGAGTGAAGAATCTGGACAACACATTGGAAAAAAAGGCAAAAAATGTAAAAAAAACTCCAAATTTAGGTAGTAACCTTTTCTGCAGGCCTGTCACTAGATTCCCAGTGGGAGTCTTTATGACGGTAATCCATATAAGATCTTTACACCACTCTGCACCTCTGTCATCTGTCTCACATCGGAGTGCAAAATGAAAAATCGTTTTCTTTTCTCTTTTTCAGCAAATTCTGATAGTGAGGTTAAAAAATCAGCCAAATCACTTTTGACCTGGCATGTCTCTTTTTTGAATGAAATGTTCTTAACACTTGAAATGATTTTTGAAAAAAAAAACTTTCAGATTATGAGATTGCTAACACATTAGGTACGTATATGCAGAGATGCACTTGAAGCTGCAAAACAACTCTGCCATTCACTTAAATTTGAAAGTGGTAACAAGACAGTTTTGTTGATAGGGGTGTGAGGTCCCTTCATCAGCTTGCATGCAACAAATGCATAATTTTGAGTTTTGCATCCCAAATTGTCTGGTGCATTATTGGAGGGCCATTTTTGCCAGGCAACAACAAAAAAGGCAGGGACTTTTTTATTATTCAAGGAAAAATTGATTTGTTTTGAAAAAAGGTTTTGCATGCAAGAAAAGAAAATAAACCTAAGTGATGTTTATCTTAACCTTTTTTGAGAGCGGACCACAATGACAACAACACGATCTGGAAAGTCATTGTGAGGAATGACTTTTATTTGCCATACCTTGTTTGATAATTTATTGTCAAGAAGCAAAATGACATCATGAATAATTTATCATGATCTTCCTTCTTCACTGTTTTGTTCAGTTGCGCCTACAAGGATGCTGCTGCCTGCCCATCCCAGCTGGTGTAGGTACCTACCTATATCCTTAACATCCATGGCAACCACAACAAGTCAGACCAATCTCCACTTCTTTTTTGTTTTCAGGTCAACCGGGCTAAGTGTGAAAATATTTTGAGGGTTGCCCTGCGTAAAGCCATCTTAAGAAAACGTGCAAGACTCAATGGTGTGGTGCTTCTGTGACTTCGCAAAAGTCTAAGTTAAACTAGAGATGTCACATTGACTGGCTTTATTGAAGATATTCTTTTGCTGGAGCTGTTTTCTTTTATAAATCCAGATATTCACAAATTATCCTGAACGGAAACTGTGAATGCGATCGGGGAAATTGTGAAACCTTTGACTTTCAACAGCACAACTATGTTTTTGGGGGAAGTGTGAAAAGTTTTCGGGTTTAAAAAAACTCTGATGTTATCAACTTCAAATTCCAATTCAACCGATTTGTTATTTCAAAGCAGCAGTTTTTTAATGCTAACCAGCCCAAACTTTTTTAAATCTGTGATATCTTTATAAAAATTCAGTGCAAAAATCAATTTTTATTCACTTCAAAGACAGGTCTGCAATCTCACATTTTCATAGTTATACCCTGTTTACATCTGTTTTTAATGATCATTAAAAAGTTAATGATCATTAATTTCGCAAGTGTAAACGCTTTTTTCCAATTTTTTCGATTAATGACGTTCCGGAACATCATTTATTTTTCATTTTTAATTATCATTAATTCTAGATGTAAACGCCTAAAATTAAGATCATTAAGGAACGTCATCAGGAAAGATAATTTATTTTAATTATGTTCCGA